>JAGFPH010005259.1:0-10783 GCA_018207615.1 Philaenus spumarius
TTTGCGACAATTAGACCGGTCATAGTGGAAAGATTGGATCGTGCTTTAAAAATCAAATGTTGCGTGAATTTACGGCCCGCGGCAGATACGAGTTGGTCGATCTATTACCGAATATAGTAAAGTCGTACAATAATACCGTGCACAGTACTATGGATATGAAACCCCGTTAAAGTTTTGAAAAAGCACGAGAACATGCTTTTGGTCAAATTGGCTAGATAGATAAGACAAACTAGTTGCGTGAGACCCCTGTAGTGGTATTTTGTAGACCGTAGAGGTTGATGATTGTAGAGTCAGAGCTCAAAGCCGATCGTTAAAAGAATAAATTTAAAATACGCCAGTGAACGTCTATTGACCGCCAATAAAGACACTGCGATAGCTGCGTCGGTGAGCGAAGCGAGCATGGGTGGAGTTCTCTGTTAAGTACAGATAAAAGAGATTCGACACAGGTGTCTACTAATCGTAATACAAATGTAAAGAGTCAAAACCACGGTGAGCGAAGCGAGCATGGGTGGAGTTCTCTGTTAATTACAGATAAAAGAGATTCGACACATGTGTCTACTAATCGTAGTACAAATGTAAAGAGTCAAAACCAACGGCTATTCCACATTCTGTACATTTTCTACCATAATATTTACCATTCGACTTGACAACACTAGTCAGTTGTTGGAAAATGTTGCACTGGTACAATGCTGTCTGTTAATTTGTGTAAAATCTCTTAGAATTGTTATGGGTTCGTGTGTATACGTACTTTTATGTGTGCAGTATGAATTCCAGTTGATCACACACTTATTAAAAACTACGCGACTGAACGTTTTGGCCCTCTTTAAGTAAATATATTCAGAACGAGAAAATAACTGCATAATCATGTACAAAATCAATTAATGTTAGGCGACTTGGAGCGCTCAAATGAGGTTCGGAAATTTAGGTAAAGATCTTTCGTATTTGTTTTCTTTACAGACGAAGTGTTTAACGAAATATTACTTTTGGACATAACTTCTGCTCTTGAAGGAAAGGCTACTCACGGTTTTACTCTAAGTGTTGGGAATATTCGAGTAACAACGGTGTTTGGAAAACGTTATGTTACATTCAATGACGGTCAGCATTTTTTAAACTTGAACTTGTCGGAGTGGGGGCTGTTTAAAGACGCCATACCTCTGATAAACCTTCGTATTAAAGAATTATTTTATTACGAGGAGGATTTGCGCGAGTACATCATTAAATGCCTTTCCACAGACGAACTCGTTTCCAGCACACTCCCCGAAGTGGACAGATTGTACGAAGAGGTGAAGTTGTTCAAAAAATATGCATGCAGTAGTTGAGTTTCACGGTTACCACGATAACAGCTATAACTTTATAGTCAAAGAGTTTGCTATAGTCGGTGAGAATTTCTCCAGTGTCGTTGTTTTCAAACCGCCTTATACATTTGATCAACTTAATAGTGGCGCTCGGAGGACAGCCCTTTGGTTACAAAAAAACTATCATCATATCGGCTGGGAAGAAGGTGACGTTCCTTACGACGAAGACGTGATACGCACGCTTTGCAAACCGTTTTCCATAATTTACACAAAAGGATTGGAAAAAACTCAGTTTTTGAGAAAGCTTCTGCCACACGTGGAAGAATTACCAGAGATGGAAAGATACTCGCACTGTACAGAGGTTAATTGTATATTACCTCAGCACTTTCAATACGACAGTAAGTGTGCCTTAAAAAGTGCTAAATATTATTACGGATCTCTTCTTAAGTTAAAAGAACAACACGGACTGTAAACACCGAAATTATTGGCAGGGCGAATGGCCAAAACATTGTATTTTTATTTATATCCAATGTATTTTGTATTCTAATAGCCGTTATTACTGTAAATACTTTAGTGTTGTAATTAGAGGGAATTATTAATAATAAACTGTATTTATTTGTGTAACAAAGTTGTTTTAATGAGTCATTCCTATAACCATTTCTTTACTGTAGCTGTTATCAAATTGTCATTTTAATGTGAACAAAAAAAAAGTGTTTGGAAAAGAGTGACACGGTTTTTGTACATGTCTAGGGGTCAGTGACCGCCTTGACTCCTGGGTTAACGCTGTGTAACGAGATTTTAGTACAATGGTGTTAGAGGCTATTGCACAACATTGTGTATTGAAAACTGGCAATTAATAGCAGCCATGGTAAATATGGGGAAATAATAAAAAAAAATGAATTTAAATGTAATTTATTTCTTAGAAGGATTTGACGCCAGCGCATTCTGGTAGAGAGTTTTAGAAATATTAACCCGTCCGACGGTAGCGCGTTCTGGTAGAGAATCAGCGAATTCTTTAGACAGTACAACGGATACAATTCTGCCGACTCGGCATTGTTACACATGCTAACATAAGTTTTGCTGATTCGTTTGGAATGTGTAAGTCTACATCTAAAGTTTGGTTATGTAATTACGTATATCATACACAAGGGTGTGGCAGAGCCTAAGGTTAGGTAAGCCAAATTTTTAGTTCGGCTAAGTGTTGTTCGGTTGGACTCGGGAGAGCCTTACGTTCGGGCAAGTAATTATAATAAATAATTGAAGTTGTAACATAACCTCAAAGTACAATCCATGCGGGGCTTGTACAGTATAAACAGTCACGAGTACAGCTAAGCCTAAGTTTTAGTTCGAAAAAGATCGGATATGTCTGGGCCACAAAATTTGTAAAAGATTTACATTACATTTGCTAACTATTGGAATGTCTAGTCAGCATCTAGCTGGGGTGTCGATTTTATAACGATGTACAGAAATGTTAGTCAGTTAGCAAGTCCAGAATGCTGGTTCAACAAAATTCGGGGAAAAGCGTTAAGTATAATCGTGTTAGTAAATGATTTAGAAAATAAAATTATTATCGAAAGTTTTGATGTAAATCAAGGGTGTGGCAGAGCCTAAGGTCGTAGAAGTGGTAAAGTATCGAGTAAAAAAGAAACGCTTTATAAAACATGTTATTAATAACTAATCGAATAAACGGTACACAACATAGAGTAATTATTGATAATTTTAATGTAAAAGCTAAAGCCGTGATTGTTTTACTAAGCTACTGTGTCTACCGACAAACATATGGAGACTTTATATTGAAACAAATTTTAGATAGAGAAAGTTTTAACGTTAAGTAATACAGGCGGATTCGGTTACGTTTGGTTATGTAATTACGTATATTATACACAAGAGTGCGGCAGAGCCTAAGATTAGGTTAGCTAAAGTTTTATTTCGGTTAGTTACGGTTTGTAAGAGTTGCGGCAGAGCCTTATGTTACGAAAAGCCCGGTAGAAACAGTTATATCATACGCATGGGATGCGGCAGAGCCTTACGTTGAGTTGAGTGAATTTTATATTAATAACCATTGCGGAGAAATTCCGTTGCGGGGAAATTGCTCTAATCACGACGGTGCTGAATAGCTGCCTACGTGTACGAAATGTATTTTAGAATTCGTTTGCACCTAAGCCTCCGTTAAAATCATTAACATTTCCGTTTTTTCGAAATTTTGTTGCAAAATTTGGGGGAGGGGTGACCCCCGGGGTTGAGTTAGACCGAGTACAACTTGTTTTACTTTTTAGAAACATTACGTTATATTTTGGTCGGTTATGTAGTTACGTATATCATACGCATGGGTTACGGCCGAGCCTAATGTTAGCCAAAATTTTAATTTTTACTAAGTTCGGATTGGACTCGGGCTGAACTTTACGTTTGGGTTAGCTTGGTTTCCGTACGATATAACACATTTTATAAAAATAATTCGGAGTACATCGAAGCCTAAGCTCGGTCAAGCCCGGCGTTTTGGTTCGGGTAAGACTGTTAGAAACAGTGTATATCATACGCACGGGGTGCGGGAGCGCCTATGGTTAGCCTAAGTGTGGTTTGCAAGGATGCGGCAGAGCCTAATTTTGGCCAAAATTTTATTTCGGCTAAGTGCCCTTCGGTTGAACTCGGACAGAACCTTACGTTCGGGTTATCTCGGTTTTCCATACATTAACACACATTCATAAAAATAATTCGGGGTACAGCGAAGCCTAAGCTCGGTCAAGTCCGGCGTTTTGGTTCGGGTAAGACCGGTAGAAATATATTACAAGAGGGTGCGGGAGCGCCTACGGTTAGCGTAAACTTTATTTCGCCCAAGTACGAATTTCGGGGGTTGCGGGAGAGCCTAATTTTAGCCAAAGTTTTATTTCGGCTAAGTGCCCTTCGGTTGAACTCGGGCAGAACTTTACGTTCGGGTTAGCTCGGTTTTCCGTACAATATAACACATTTTATAAAAATAATTCGGGGTACAGCGAAGCCTAAGCTCGGTCAAGTCCGTCGTTTTGGTTCGGGTAAGACCGGTAGAAATATATTACAAGGGGTTGCGGCAACGCCTATGGTTAGTCTAAGCTTTATTTCGCCTAAGTACGAATTTCGGGGGTTGCGGCAGAGCCTTACGTTCGGTTAATTACGGTTTGCAAGTCTTTATTTTGACTAAGTCCGATTCGGGTTTACTCGGGCCCCCTCGGTAATGTTCGGGATTATATAATGCACTTTATACTATATTACAAGGGTACTATAACAATTTAAAGGTAATAATTTCTCTAAGTGACCTTCGGTCGGATTCGGGAACGATCGGTAATGTTCGGGCTGTTATAATACAATTTATACTATATCCCGACAACACTATAACACCTTGTATCTGACACAGAGGTTGCTGACGGATGGTAAACTTATATACTTCACAAAACAGTACATTCTCAACAGAGTCGGCCTAGCTTAACCGCTAGCGCTGCGGACTCGGGTCATGGTGATACCCGGTTCGACTCTCGGCGACACCCAAACTTTTTTCAAAGCAAAAAATTAAATTAAATTAAATATTAATTATTACAAAACAAGATGGCTGCCAAAAAAAAAAGATGGCGGCTCAAAATTCCCCAAAATCTTTAAAAATCCAAAATTCCCCAAAATTCCCAAAATTTCCAAAAATCAAAAATCCAAAAATTCCAAAAAATGTTAGGACCCCCAAAAAAAAAACCAAAATCCAAAAATGTTAGGTTAGGACCCCCCAAAAAAAAAACCCAAAATCCAAAATTCCCAAAAAATGGCTTAGGTTAGGACCCCAAAAAAAGGGGGCGGGGCTTGGGTTAGGAACCAAAAAGACCCAAAAAAAACACCCAAAAAAAAAGGGGGCGTGGCTTGGGTTAGGAACCAAAAAGACCCAAAAAACACCCAAAAAAAGGGGGCGTGGCCCAAGGTCAATGACCTTCCCCCACTCCATTTTACGCCAGATCGCGGCGGACTCTACTCATGTGGTGGATGCTACCATGGGGTTGGCGTGCGAAGCACGCAATGCATTCTGCATTGAAGATACTGCCAATACGGGGGTTGGCGGAAGCACGCAATGTTTTGTGTGTTGAAGATACTAACAATACGGGAGTTAGCGTGCGAATCACGCAATGCATTGTGTATTGAAGATACTCCCAGTATGGGGGTTTGCGTGCGAAGCACGCAATGCTTTTTGTATTGAAGATACTCCCAATATTCGGAATGGCGTGTGAACCATTTTTCAGCTATTCAGCACCGTCGTGAACAGACCTATTTCCCAAATTGTTTTTTGAAACCCTAAAACATAGGCCTATAAACTTAATTTTTGAAATTTGCTCAACTCACGTCAGCGGTTCAGCTGTGTGGTCAAATTATCTTCTCTTCTCTTACACTTTAAATATAATTACAATACAATCTTTGCAGACAGTTACATTATAATTCAGTAATAATTTTTAACCTACTTACTCTATCCATAGCCAGAGGATCTGGAAGGGTTCCAGGCTCGCCTCTTAAGTTGATCTTGCCGCCGTGTTTTTCAAAATATCCATTTTGTCCGTCCGTATGTTCGCCGAGTATAAAATCTGCCAACACAGAAATATTCAAGTTTTGAAAAAGTTAGTTGGGCCCACGTGCCAAGGGTTGTTTACCTTCCAGCCAATCCTAAAGTTAAAAAAAAGAAAACAGTAACGGGACAGAAGTCAAAACTGTAATGAATATAAATTATTCGTCATTTTCGTTTAGTCTGAAATTTTATTATCTTAACACTACCAAGTAAACTATTATAACAAAACTTACAAAATGAGGAATTACAATGTCAATTTCAGAGGTATTACCAAGGTATCTATTTTAAAACAACTTACGAAATGAGGAAGTAC
Source organism: Philaenus spumarius (assembly GCA_018207615.1). Taxonomy (NCBI): domain Eukaryota; kingdom Metazoa; phylum Arthropoda; class Insecta; order Hemiptera; family Aphrophoridae; genus Philaenus; species Philaenus spumarius. The sequence continues at coordinate 6,176 of JAGFPH010005259.1, forward strand.
AATGTCCATTTCAGAGGTATTACCATGGGAACTATACCAGGTGTATTAAAAGTACCAAGAAATCGGAAATTTTGAGTTTCCCCTAAAAATGGGGGATTTTGGGGGCGACTCAACATTTTAAAATGGGAAGTATGGTCATGTGATACCTCATTTTAAAGGTATATTTAAGACTAGGAAAATGACATAAAGAAAATAAAAATCGGACCACCCAAAACAAAATGGCGGCCCTAAACGTGTTGAAATAAATCGACATAAAGTTGCTAATAATTCGAAAGGGAAGAGTTTTTAGAAAAAATTTCAAGAGCCTAAAAATGTTTATTTAAAAATGCTTGACCTAAAATATTGAATCCAAATCGATTTCGTAAATTTTAAGTCGACTCCTACATCTTAGAAAATTTAAAAAAAATAAGATTTTGTTTGTTTTCACTTTAACATTTTCAACATCAAGTCGTCCAACATAATAAATAAATCGACCACGCAGCTGGACCGCTGACATGAGTTGAGCAAATTTCCAAAACTAAGTTTATAGGCCTATGTTTTAGGGTTTCAACCAACAATTTGGGAAATAGGTCTACTCACGAAGGCGTTGAACAGCTGTCTGTGTGTACGAAATATATTAGTAGAATTTGTTTCCTCCTAGTGGACTCGCGAGTTTGCATCACTTCTTGGCTTTGAACTGGGTACTTTTATGGTATTTTACGTTTTTGTCGATTTTGGGGGAACCAAGCGAGCTATAAGGTCGCGTAAAAAACAAAATGCGCAGAATAACATCCTACATTTATATTATTAGAAAAAACTCTAAAAAAATTTCATTCCCGTAGTAAAAATCTCAAAAAATAGTTACTTATGGTCAAAAAACGTACTTCCGGTTGTTGGATTTTTTTTGCTAACGAACTCGTCCGAGCCACATAGACAACCAACACGTGTACCAAATTTGGACCAAATCGGATTTAAAATGCGGCCGCTAGAGTGCGAACACATATATATATATATGAATTTTTTTGACACCCCAAAACGTGTTCTGGGGACCATGATCGGTGCTCATTTGCTACTCCCGACCTTGGGTCTCACCATAAGGGCCACTGCAATAGCTCATTTTTCCTATGGAAATTCGCTAATAACAATAACAGTTATACATTGCGACAGGTGAAAGGTGGAGACGGTTCCCAAACCCGATATTACAGTAGACCTATACTCATGAATGGAAAACATATTTTTTTCACGTTTTGACAAAAGTAGTTTGTCAAAAATATTATTAACGCCACAAGCGATTTAAATTAGCTCGCCTAGATTTCCGTAGAATCCCGGTGTGTTTAAAAAATGCTTTGCAGGCATAATGAGTACGTAATACAATGTCACGTCTATTGAATTCCTGATCAACTAAGACCACTACAACTTCATCTGTAACGGGGGCATTGTACCTTCCACGATGTTCTGCTACGATTTTGTCCCGATGACTTCCAGGCGCGTTTATGCAATGTTGATACACACTGTCAGTTTGGGTTTTGCATACACAGCGCCGTCAGTTACAACGTATAAGACTACCCATAAAGAATAAATTGCATTAACATTAAACAACCATCTGTTTAACACGCACTCTACCATCTGCCCTGATCATAAGAATGTTATTTTTAACCACGAGGCACTTCAAGATACATTTTTCGTCACTCACTAAATATAAGTGTGTTCTTTGATTTAATATAAGTTTATATTATATCGCCGGGTTCACTAGTAAGCGAATTTCCATAGGAAAAATGAGCTATTGCAGTGGCCCTTATGGTAAGACCCTAGGTCGGGAGCAGCAAATGAGCACCGATCATGGTCCCCAGAACAAGTTTTGGGGTGTCATTAAAAATCATATATATATTGCAGCGGATAAACCTTATGCAATGCGTGAAAAATTGAGTTTTGTTGTAAAACTGCAAAAATCAAGATTTCATAGCAGAAGTTGAGGTACACCCTATACTTAACTAGATTAGAATACGACAAGTCCCGGCCAACTGTACTGTGTCAACAGAGATGGACTTTTGTCCTGGAACTTGTTTCAAGTTGCTAGAAAGACTTAGAAAAATTAGTTATTTTCATACAGGAATAAGGTGTTAAATAAAAGTATAAAATTGATGAATTTTATGGGTAAATGTGAAACACGGGAGGTGGAAACATTGTTCATGGAAGTCACAATTTTGTAAAATAAAAAATGTTAAAGTTATAAAGAGTTAAAGTTATAGGAAATTCTCAAATTTCATCAAAATTAAATGAAAAAGATATTTTTGAAAAGCGTAAGAAAAATTGTATAAAAAATGTTAAATAACAAATTAAGGAATTTTTGGTATTTTAAAAGTTAGAGATAATTGTTAAAGTTTGAAGGTGAAAAAGCACCATAAAAAATGAAAAAGGGAAAATGAAAAAGTAAACAAGTTGTAAAGAAGTAAAAGTTTTATAAGATAAAAAGTTTATAAATTGTTAATTAATTAAAATAGTAGGTGAGAAAGTTCATACCTATATTTTGCTAAAAATAGAATGAAAAAGGTGGTAAAAATAATAACATAGTGTTAAGAAAGTAGTAAGGGTATAAAATTGTAAATCTCAATCGAAAGTATCAATTTTAAAGTAAAAATTCAAGTTCAAAAGTAAATGTTAAATTTGGCAAATTTTGCAAGTCCCAAATACAGAAGAAAAATCTTCGGACAGAATGGAAATTTTGGCTAGTATATCATAAAATAATAACCAACATAGAAGAAAAAAGAAAAAAGATTTTCCTTCTAAACCAGAAAAGTTTTCGCGAGGAAAAACCGCGGAATACGCGAGGCAGCGCCATAAGCGAACCAAACGTAGTACGACCATCACTCAAGATTGAGAAGAAAGGAAAATGTATCAGGAATACGATTACGAAAACCGCAAGTTCATAAAAGCAGTTAAAGGAAAACTACGAGGAAAATACGTACAACAATAGGAGAAATTGTTAGGAGGGGAGAGATAGATAAGCTGATGGCAAGGCCTAACGAAGAAGTTAGTGGGGGTAGTACCAACCTAAAACTTAAAGAAATTAATGCAAATTGCATGGCGAGATATCGAACAAGGGATGGAAGAATAAGAAAGGCAGTTGGTACTCGGAAGGCGGCAGAAGAGTCCATATAAGCGGAGTACAGCGGGAGCCGCGCATCTTTTTAGCGTTCACCTTTTAGCTATTACCTTTTAGCTTTCATCTTTCGAGCTTTCACCATTCTTCATTGCATTATTCATCATTAGATCATTAGACGGATCTGCGAGGTTAAAGTAACGTACTTAGAAGCAGTGTTTTATAAAGACAGCAGTAAGATATGTGTAAATCAAACAGTGAACATTTTTATTACTTATAATATTATGCAATATAATATTTCAAAGAACAGTTCTCATTAAAATTTTATCAAACGTAAATACGAGTTAAATGAACAAAAACAGTGTAAAATCAGGTAGCATTACAGACAGTGAAAAAACGATTGAACAGTTTGAGTGAATTACGCTATATTTAATTATATAGCCGGTGCGTCAAAAAACCTATAAATGACGTAGTCTACAAGAATCACAGGACTGATGTAATGACAATAACTGGAACAGCACATGGACTTTGAAGGACTACTGGAATAAGAAGCGGAAACCAAATCAGGGAAGGCGTTAGAAAACATCAGGGAAGGCGTTAGAAAACATCAGGGAAGGCGTTAGAAGACATCAGGGAAGGCGTTAGAAGACATCAGGGAAAGTCAAACCAGGCAAAAGCTGAGACCACGAGAGACGTTCAACCGCACCAACGATAACCGGACTTCAGGGAAGCTGTATTTCAATCAACATTCCTGGGAAAGGTGTTCAGAGTCCAGGGTCGCAGTAATAAAAGGTCTGTCAGAAAAGTTACGATATCCCTTATTAAAATATTGCCTGAGTTGAATTTAAATAATTATTGATCCTGGGTTGAGATAAAAATTAGGTTTTTCAAAATATAAAATTATTAATCTTGTAAATTGAATATTTAAAATCATAATTAAATAATTAAATAATAAATATTAAAAAAGAAGGAATAATTAAGTATAAATGAATAATAAATGGTTCTACCTAAAAGAGTTAAAATTTATGTAAATAGTAAATTTAGTTTAAAATTTATGTTTTTGTAGTGGGAAGAACCACAGAGTATTTTGAGTTTTTATTGAATAAATTTTCTTTTGATTTCAATTAATATAAATAATTTACCTTGTTCAAGAAATTCCTATTATCTAAGTATCCTATATGATAAGTTGTTTTCAGTGTATGATCAATATCGAAGGGCGGAAACGCAAAGTTGGCATTTCCAACGAAATTTAACAAAGCACAAATAATTTAATTATTCTAGGTAAAGTTCCACTGTTCTCACTCCTCAGAGATTGTCAAATAAATATAATATTAATTACTGAGCTGAGCAAATTTAAAGTTAATAGTAACTTGAATAACTGGAAGGAATTTAATAAAATATTTTTATTTAAGGTGACTATAGGCATAGTTATCTTAACCAGAGTTATATCACCTAGGCTATTAAAATTAATTTGCCTTAAACTTCCAGTAGGTGATATAATCTCTTTATTCTGTAACAAAGTAGGGAAA
>JAGFPH010005259.1:17510-31762 GCA_018207615.1 Philaenus spumarius
TATGTGTTCGCACTCTAGCGGCCGCATTTTAAGTCTGATTTGGTTCAAATTTGGTACACCTGTTGGTTGTCTATGTCGCTCGGACGATTTCGTTAGCCAAAAAAATTGAACAACCGGAAGTACGTTTTTTGACCGGAAGTAACTATTTTTTTAGATTTTTACGACGAAAATGAATTTTTTAAAAGTTTTTTCTAAAAATATAAATGTAAGATGTTATTTTGCACATTTTGTTTTTTTACGCGACCTTATAGCTCGCTTGGTTCCCCCAAAATCGACCAAAACGTAAAATACCATACAAGTACCCAGTTCGAAGCTAGTGGTGCAAACTCGCGAGGCCACTAGGCACAAACAAGTTCTACTAATATATTGCGTACACACAGACAGCTGTTCAACGCCTTCGTTAGTAGACCTATTTCCCAAATTGTTGGTTGAAACCCTAAAACATAGGCCTATAAACTTAATTTTGGAAATTTGCTGAACTCACGTCAGCGGTCCAGCTGCGTGGTCGAATTATTGTCCCTGTAATAATATGTTTCCCTAAATGAGTTATTACCATTTTGGCACCATTAATAAGTCCTGATTTCGAATTCAGATTCCTGATTAAAATTACTATTGCATTTTTCTTGAGTGTTAGTTTGTGAGGTGGTAGTCCAGACGGGTTTAATGAGTTTAAGAACTCTACTGGATAAAGTTGGTCATTGTTGTTTCCATCAGCTAGTATTGAATCACAACTTAAGTATGTTTTTCCTTCGCCTAGTAATAGCTTAGAAACAACAAAATTGTTTATTGTTTCACAGTCATCGTATTTCGGACAGAGAATTGCTGACGAAAAGTATTTTGAAACATTTTCTTCATTGATTACATTAGTATCAAAAACGTTTTCGACTATGCATTTTTCATCACAATAACATTGTCTTGGGATTTTGACGGCTTCGTTTGAGACATTTGTTTGTATTTCGAGCTCACCATTACCTAATTTTAACAACCACTCCCTAAAATCCTCGTCGTCATTCGCACGCATGTTCATGGTTAAGTTTCTCACTTGCACATGAGACCATATGGGTGATCGTTTAACCGTTATATCGATAATAGAGGTCGTGTTGGCATGCCTTTGAACTGGAAGTACTTGGCGAAAATCCCCTCCAAACACAATAATTTTACCTCCAAACAGCATATTAAGGTTCATTATTTCTTGTAGAAGTCTGTCTACCACTGTAAGAGCGTCTTTAGGGACCATGGACACTTCATCCCAAATAAACAAATCAGCTTCTCGAATTATATTTGCATCTTTTGAGTGAGGCCTAATAGAAGAAACAGAAGTGTCCAAGATGGGCACAGGTAACTTAAACAGTGCATGTGAAGTAAGTCCTCCAGAAAGGAGATTCGCAGCAATGCCAGTCCATGCGACTGGTAATACAGTCTTATCTTCTCCTCGTAGAATGTGACACAAAGTTTTGTAAATAAATGTTTTGCCAGAGCCACCTGGTTCATCAATGAAATAACAATTTGGAAGTTGATTCCCTACAGAGTTTAAAATTTCGTCGACTACCGTTTTCTGTTCGTGGTTAAGTTTATAATAAGCTTCTTCTCCATTTCGACGTTCTTCATCACCGTCGTAGGCAAATATAATTTGTTGTACGATTGGATGAGGTTGAGGTAGATTGTAATGTTTGCAGTTTCCTCCGTGTTGCTTCAAAATTATTTGTAACTCCTGTAACGTTAAACGATAGGACATCTCGGACTGGTGGTCCTTTCTAAAGTCCTCAGACAGCGCCTCTTTAAATGTTTCCCATAAGTCTAAGATGTTAAGAGGTGAACAAAATATGCAGATTATGGCGAAAAGCCATCTCAATTGCAACGGCATTTGGTGGCCAGCTGCCTCTTGCAAACATTTTTCCATTCTTCATCGTTACTGACTAAATGCAGCTTTTCTGCAGCTTCTTTGAAAGTGTGGCATTCTATACCATCGACTGATCGTAAGTCCAAAAATGATGTTGGTCCTCTTACGTGTAAAAGTAAAAGACGGAGGTAAAACCTTTCAATGTAACTGGATTTACAGTGTAAATAAGTCCAATACATTTGCAGTTCCTCTGTCTAATTTTCCACTTTCCGTTTGACCATACATAGTGTTCAGGAATTTCGTGGTATAGAAATTGACAGGCTGTTTCTTCTTCATGGCATAGTTGAAAATATGCCATTAGTTTAGAATCGTTTGCAATATTAGCATCTCCTTCATGACCAGCTTGAAAATACACCAATTGTTCTTCTTCTAAATGAATGGGGAGCCGTTCTATACTGTGAGAACGGTGGAAAAGAGGTCGCTCATGCAGCCGCCACATCGCTTCAGGTGGACTTACATAGCGACAATTTAAGTAGATATCTACTTCATCTATTGTGACCTATTGCTGACCTTCAGAATTGGCTCGTAATTGCAAAGAGGCGCAATCATGTTCCTTGTAAACATATTTGTACAGATATTTAACAGATTGAATAGATGAACAGCATTCAACATTGATATGGGCATTATATTTACGGCTTAAAAACCCATTATAGGGCACAATCCACCGATTATCAACTTCAAGTGATCCAACTGTCATTGTAGCACCGTTGTCACGGCGCCTGTATAGGGGGTAGCCATTGACATTTAGGTTTGTCTGATCTTGGAAGTCTTTTGGGAAGTTCTTTGAACATACGCCATCTCGCATACATGGACTGTTTGGCCGGAGAATGCCGCAAGGTCCATGAACCATACATTGATTGATAACTGAGAAAAGTTGAGGGTTATCTTCTTTACTTAGAATTTCAGAACAAATTAATGAATCGTCGTCTTCAGTTGTCCGCAGTTTATCTATTTCTCTTAATATCAAAAGAATATGCGCGTGAGCAAGTCCTCTCTTTTGGAATTCAATCACACATACATAAGCCAGTACAACTCCCAATAAGTGTTCTTTTATCAGATCCTCCAACAATGATTTCAATTTCAAATGGAACACCCTTGTTACTAAATCAGGTCTGTTTTCAAATTTTTCGTATTGTTTTAATTCATGAGTAATTTCAATCCATTTAGGGTTGCAGGTGAACGTCAAAAAAATATCTGGCTTTCCAAATCGGGCAACTATTGTCATTGGATCCTGATAATTTTGTAACATATTTCTTGGACTTCCAATAAATGTTGAGGGAAGGACCACAGGAATGCCACCAACAGCACCTCTTTGCCGAGGGTCAGAATTGAGAAAATCAACCAACCCTTTGTAACTTTCTGCTCTGAGTTCTTTCTGATGTGACCTAATATATGCAATCCTTGACCCCTCTACTTTAACATAACTGTCGACTACATATTGTTGAAATAATCTACCAGAGGCTTGAATGATATTAAAATCCCCTCTAATTGCTAAACGGTAACAATAGTATTGCAACTGAGTGGTAACAGACCGTTTAGCTGTTGAACATACTTCTACGTGAGGCATACCGGGTTTCCATCCAGAATCGCCACATGGGAAAAGAAGAGGATAACACATTGGATCTGAATGTGGATTTAGGTAAGATATCTTAGTAAGCACTCCTGTTGTCTTACAACTTACTGTAAAATCAAATTTTCCAGGGGGTGCCCCATCATTACTGACAAAAACCGCAGCAATTTCATTCGCCGTAGGCGCATTACACCTTCCTGAATGAAATGCATTATCGGTTGTGAATTGTAATTTTAATTCTCGTATACCATCAGATATATCTTTCACAAAGTTAAACACTTGTGCATAAGGGTTGTATGTTGTAAGCATAGTTTGCAATCTAGCAAGTAAATTATGATTACATTGTCTATTTGCTACATGATCAAATCGGTGTTGCAAAGCTGTATCGTAGTCTAATATGAATAGGCCAGCATAACTGGGTAAGGTGCCATCAGTGGGGTTTAAATTTCATATCATGTGGTAAACCTGTCCATTTAATTTAAAGCAAAAGGGCCCTCTTCCAGGAATTTGAACGACATTTACCTGAACTGATGCAAACGCAAAAGCATTGTTAAAACTGCGGATATTGTCTAAATAATTTTTGGTATCTTGTTCATTCCTCTCAATTAACTGCCTTAGCTCATCGCAAATATCAATAGGCTCCAAGCTGACCTTCCCTTTGTGACAACAAATAGAAGAAGATCTGTCACGGACTTCACCTAAATAAAGCTTAGCTGAACAAAACACACACACATTGTCCATCGCCCCAACACTAAGTATTTCAATTTGATTGTCTTCTGGAAATAACCTCGCACAACAGTAGGATCCATGTAATTTTTCTTCACGTATTCTTGCCCTAATATCATCTTTAAATCTCTGCAAGTATATAGGTGGTACAATGTCCCTCTGCTGTTCAATCAGTCTTTGTCTCTCTCATAGGCGTAACCAGGGGGGTTTGGGGGTTATAACCCCCCCCCATTGAAAAAATATTTCGAACTTTGTTTATATTAAAATACCTAACTTGTTTTCAACACATATGCAAATGTTAAGGTGCAATAAATTATCGATATATTGCTGACATTATATTTGGTTGAATTGGGCACTGACACTTCTACTTATATAAAGCTAGACGATAACACTGATTCATTGACATTAATTATTAGGCACTTCCCATAATCGGACCCCCCTCAACCTTATACTTGAATAAAGGCTCTCGACGAGAAACTTTTGGGAAAATTGCCAGAAGTTAACATTTTTTAATTTTGGAAGCACCTTTTGGGCGGGAAAGATTTTTTTAATTTTTTCATTTTTCCACTTTGAGCGCGTTTAGTAAGAAAACAGTAAAAGATAGCAAAAAATGTTAAATACAAAAGTTGTAGAAAATTTTATTTCAGACTAACGATTTTTCATCAGATTTAAGATCCAATCATCCATTTATCCACTATTCATCCGAGAAGGGAAGCTCCGCCCAAGGTTCTTAAAGCTAGCCGGTTTCACTGTTTACTGACATAAATTATTAGGCACTTCCCGTAATCGGACCCCCCTCAACCTTATACTTGAATTAAAGCTCTCGACGAGAAACTTTTGGGAAAATTGCCAGAAGTTAACATTTTTTAATTTTGCAATCACCTTTTGGGCGGAAAAGATTGTTTAGATTTTTAAAAATTTTTCATTTTTTTAATTTGAGCGCGTTTTGTAAGAAAACGGTAACAGATTGCAAAAAATGTTCAATACAAAAGTTGTAGAAAATTAAATTTCAAAGAAGAGATTTTCCGTCAGATTCAAGATCTAATCATCCATTTAGCCACTATTCATCCGAGAAGGGAGGCTCCGCCCAACGTCCTTAAAGCTAGACGATTTCACTGATTCACTGACATTAATTATTAGGCATTTCCCGTAATCGGAGCCCAATCAACCTTATACTTGAATTAAAGCTCTCGACGAGAAACTTTAGGGAAAATTGCCAAAATTTAACTTTTTTTTAATTTAAAGAAGCACCTTTTGGGCGGAAACGTTAAATACAAAAGTTGTAGAAAATTTTATTTCAAACTAACGATTTTGCATCAAATTTAAGATCCAATCATCCGTTCAGCCGCTATTCACCAGAGAAGGAGCTCCGGCACACAATCCTTCAAATTTCCCATGTTAATCTTATGGAGGTAATGTTTAATGAGTTTGAGTCCCCTGCTAAATAAAACAGCTGATTTATGCTCGGTCACCTATGTACAAACGAGCCAAAGATTAACGAGATTCTTTAGCGAATTTTCCAACTGCGAGCGAAGCGAAGCAGCCATTGAGGCCGAAGGCCGAGGTGGGGTTGGGACGCGAAGCGTCCAGGGGCAGAGCCCCTAGTTATTTTATATAGATGCAGTGTAGTGTATCAAAGTATAGTGTTCTAAAGGCAGCACAAGGCGTTTTCCGCCACAGATTATTTGCCGTCACCGTCATATCAACAGTGGCGCGAAGGGGAGTATTAGAGCATATACACATTCGTCGGAAAAATAAACGATCTGTTTATTTTTTGCCGCTGACGGTAGCTGTGCAGCCGCTCGCTGCCATTATAATCGATGGATTTTCCATCGTCTCCGCCGAAACAGTGGCGAATGTGACCAAATACACGCCAATTTTCCTTATTTTAGTATTTTTTTCGTAGAATACTATCCTTTAGCCGCGTGTGCAGTTCGTCAAATAACGAAACCGACATTCTTAATTAATTGAAAAATGTTTCTTCTAGTTCCTCAAATAGGTAAACACAATGTAGAATGTTCCAAAATCTTCTCTTCTTTTATTTATTGATTCGACGAACGAAAATAAGTATATTTTTTGCTTCCTTTTCAATCGGCGATGGAATAACAATAAAGCGAGAGTTGTTCTCTGTTCATATCAATAAAACATTAAAAGAAATAATACATTACATAACACACTTCGTGATTAATGAACTAGACACTTCAGTTTAATGTTTCCTATAAGGCTTTTTATGAGCGGGGACGGTAACTAATCCACAGTCGGTAAAACAAAACGCCGTGTGTTCCAAGCCTATGAGGTTAGAGGCATCGCACGGAAATATTTGGCGGGGGATAAGTCATGGTTGCTATTCTAAATTATTATTCTGAAGTAGGCCTGAATAATAATTATAAGTGGGAAATTATACATACCTATATCGTTTTAAAGTATTTTTGGGAAGCCTAAAACGTGTTATTTTGCATCTTAATTTAACCCTAAAACCGGCAATGTTAACGAAAATGGATTTTTGGCTTTTGCACGCATTTTTTCAAAAAATCGCCAAAAATAGTAAATGAACCATAATCTAAAAGTGTTCCACAGTTTTTTTTTTTTTTTTTAGAGAAAGGTTCAAAGAATTTATATATGCTAGTAAAAAAATGATAGATGTAAAATTTACATAGTTATTAGCTCAAGAAACAAAAAATGTTCAGTTACGAAAGGTAAAAGTCAACTTTAATCTACTTAAAAAGTAGTAAACATTTTTTTTTATTTTTTCATAAATGCAAAAAAGTTTTGTAATTTAGTTCTAAATAGAACTGTATAAAAACATTTATCAATTTCAAATTTCTTATTTTGAAAACACCAGTTTTTATGTTCCTACTACAAGACTGCTATCAAAACTATGCCAAGTTTAAAACGTAATTTAAATGAGTCACCTACTGGCTGTGTTTATACAATGGTACACTTTCTTAACAGAATAATAATTTAACATTTTTAAGTGTATATTTGAAATTTACTAAAAAAGTTATGACAAATGATACCAAACTCGACCTAGGTATTAGAATATTTAATGTGATTATCACAATGTTTATAAACGAACAAATCTGGTACAGTAACAAGAATCCATCTTGCAAGTGAACCGATCAGAAGCAATTTCAGACCGCTGTAGGTTTAATAGTTAATAAACTATTGTATAGTATTGTATTTTTATTGTTGTATAGGATTTGTATTGTATAGTATTATATTGCATTGTATATAGCATATTGCGTATATAACGTTTTCTCCGATTGTTATTGTAATTTGTATTAAATACGTTATATCTCAGTAAAAAGATTTACTATTATTAACAAATTCTACGGTCAATTTACTTTTACCCAAACAGTCCCTAAGTAAAGCTTTTAATATTCATTACAGATTAAAACTTGCCTTCTAAATTGTCTAAATAAAAAGTTGCAGTCACAATGTAAATAATTCTTAATAAAGTTCGAATTAAATATGTTCTAATACCTAGGTCGAGTTTGGTATCATTTTTCATAACTTTTTTATTAGATTTCAAATATACTTTTAAAAATGTTAAATTATTATTCTGTTAAGAAATTGTACCATTGTACAAACACAGCCAGTAGGTGACTCATCGCCTAGGCAGCGGACAGAGGCGAGGGGTGGCCTCAGGTAGTCCCGGGTCCATCGGCCAACCTGAACTAGACTGAGTATAGTAAGGTTGTTTATTGGTTGGAAAACTGACCAATTTCAAGGGCCTACAAAACGCCCCACAACTTTAGAACTATTTGTCAGAGTTTTGATTGGATGGCAGTTAGATAGGGGAAAGTGTGATGCATCCATCAGTATATAGATATAACTCAGAAAAAATACTGGCCGGGCTGTAGGGGAGGGGGACATAGAAATGGAAATTAACGGTCATTTCGGCGTATTTCATTCGCGTGACATTTGCTTTTAGAAAACTCAAAACTAAAACTATGGTTACGTATGTAAATTTCCTTTTTAGAAAGAAATTGTAAATACAAAAATTTAAGTTTGAAACATTACCTTTCCAATGGTGTCTTTTTGAGATTGGAAGATTTTTAGAGACACCAAATATTCGATATAATCACTCGTTACAAATGTATTGTCGTAGCCGGGAGTGATCGCCCGTAACGTGCGATTTGCCGGTTCTATGGTGAAATTCCCCTCCCCTCCCCCCCCCCCCCGGTTGTTGTAACCCCCCCATACGGTCGTCCTGGTTACGCCTATTATGGTCTCTCTGCAGTTCTCTGTTCTTGCCGAAGGTTACGCATGTTTTCCCTAATCTCATCTACTCGGTTTTCTCTTTGCCTTATTCTTCTTTTTCTTTCTGTTGCATGGTTCAAAACTCGTCTCCGTGGCATAACGAATATTGCAATACCCTTTTACCTTCAAAAAGTTATTTCGTACCTGAAAAAACATTAAACATTAAAAAAAAACATCATCATGTGAAAATTATGAAAAAAATATGATTTTTTAACCCTACATCTGGCATTTGGATTTTCCTATACTGGCAGGCACTTTTTTACTACCTGAACACATTGTTATATAAACTAATCCATTTCAGTAAAGTATATACATTTTTGAGTTCAGAGAACATTTTCGTGTAATTTCTTTTACATTTACCACAAAAGAAAAACTACGTTATAAATATAAAAAAATCAACTTCAGTAAATGAAAATGTAGTGATTATAAATTATATTTTATTGTAAATGATAATTTGTAGGCCTACTACAAAAATCAGTTCAAATGTAAATATATAAATTATTGGATATATATATATATTTTGTATCTTTTATAAAGTCTTATTCGTTTTTCCATGAGGATAAAAGTTCATAAAAACACAAAATTTGTTTACAAAAGGCATAAATTGAAGTCTAATGTTGTCATAAATATACAAATACATAGCACACATAGCTATACTAATCTATACTAATATTATAAAGAGGTAAAGTTTGTTTGATGGTTTGTTCGTATGTAGGGGGTAATCTCTGGCGGTACTGAACCGATTGAAAAAATAGTATCTACTTATATAAAGCTAGACGGTAACACTGATTCATTGACATTAATTATTAGGCACTTCCCGTTATCGGACTCCCCTCAACCTTATACTTGAATTAAAGCTCTAGACGAGAAACTTTTGGGAAAATTGCCAGAAGTTAACATTTTTTAATTTTGGAAGCACCTTTTGGGCGGGAAAGATTTTTTTAATTTTTTTACTTTGAGCGCGTTTTGTAAGAAAACGGTAAGAGATAGCAAAAAATGTTAAATACAAAAGTTGTAGAAAATTTAATTTCAGACTGTCGATTTTTCATCAGATTTAAGATCCAATCATCCGTTTAGCCACTATTCATCTGAGAAGGGAGGCTCCGCCCAAAGTCCTTAAAGCTAGACGATTTCACTGATTCACGGACATTAATTATTAGGCACTTCCCGTAATCGTACCCCCATCGACCTCATACTTGAATTAAAGCTCTCGACGAGAAACTTTTGGGAAAATTGCCAGAAGTTAACATTTTTTAATTTTAAAAGCACCTTTTGGGAGGGAACGATTTTTTAGATTTTTTTTATTTCTTAATTTTTCCACTTTGAGCGCATTTAGCAAGAAAGCGGTAAGAGATAGCAAAAAAATTTAAATACAAAAGTTGTAGAAAATTTTATTTCAGACTAACGATTTTTCATCAGATTTAAGATCCAATCATCCATTTAGCCACTATTCATCCGAGAAGGGAGGCTCCGCCAAACGTCCTTAAAGCTAGACGATTTCACTGATTCACTGACATTAATTATTAGGCACTTTCCGTAATCGGAACCCCATCAACCTTATACTTGAATTAAAGCTCTCGACGAGAAACTTTAGGGAAAATTGCCAAAATTTACCTTTTTTTAATTTTGGAAACACCTTTTGGGCGGAAACGATTTTTTCGATCAACTATGTACAAACGATTCAAAGATTAACTAGATTCTTTAGCGAATTTTCCAACTGCGAGCGAAGCGAAGCAGCCATCTGAGGCCGAAGGCCGAGGCGGGGTTGGTACGCGAAGCGTCCAGGGGTGAAGCCCCTAGTTACTAATACAAATCTACACTATTACTGAGTAACATAGGCTATAATTCATTTCGGTAAAAACCTTTTTTTATTTTAATATTTGTAAATTTAGTCGGAAAAAATCTTAGGTTAGGCCTGGAATGATAAACCAACACGTCATGTATTTACATGTGTTACCATAGCAACCAATTGAATAAAATAACAGATAAAATGGATGGTTGCTTCAATATTTCCATTAACAGCTGATTTCAAAATTTGAAGCAATTATTTTTGTATTTCTAGCTTTTAGGTTAGGGTTTTAAAGTGTAGACCAGAGCTTTGCTGGTTCTTTTAACTATTATTAACTGCTGTTATAAAATATAAGAAATAATTTGGTTTGAACATTTAACATTATTTACCATCTTAGTTTTGAGGTTATTATTAATACTACAACTTTATTATAAATAAAACATAACGTATGTTTTTAGAAGGTTCCATTGGGGGTTGGCGTGCGAAGCACGCAGGGGTCTCCCCTAGTAATATTATAAAGAGGTAAAGTTTGTTTGTTTGTATGTAGGAGGGGGTAATCTCTGAAACTACTGAACCGATTGAAAAAATAGTTTTACTAATAAAAAGCTACACTAACCCTGAGTAACATAGGCTACCGTAAGGCGGGGTTACTTTGCTCCACTTTTTTCAGATTTTTGTTAAAATTAACATAACTTTTAAAATATTTATGGCACATGTATAAATTGATAGTGCTACAAAATGACCAAGTGTTGTATTACTATGGGTAAGAAGCTCATATAATTATATTTTGTTTTTGTTAATTTTATAGCATCATAAAAAGTGGTGCAAAGTATCCCATAGGATGAGTATACTTTGCACCGCAATTAAAATGATATTAAAAATTAAGGAAAATGTTAATTTGGTGCAATGTTATAATACAATAAGAAAACTTTGCACCTTTAAACACCTATCACATATAAACAAATCTATTATCTATATATTTAAAAAAATTCCTGATTTTAGTTCACTCACTTCCTGAAGTTAATACTTAACCGATTTTGATGATTCTTTTTTTATTTAAAAGATAATTTCCAGTTCTAAGTCACTGTGAAGCTAAATATTTGATTTGCACTTTTATTTTAGTTTTATTCCGAGTTTTAAAAATGCATCAGTAGCCTATGCTACAACTACGCTAAATAGGAAATACTGTAATTTGATTTTAAACAGCTGATAAACTAATTGAAATGGTGAAAGTTTGTTTGTTTGTTTGTATGTAGGGGGTAATCTCTGAAAGTACTGAACCGATTGAAAAAATAGTTTTACTAATAAAAAGCTACACTATCCCTGAGTAACATAGGCTATAATTTATTTCGATAAAAACATGTTTTTATTTCAATATTTGTACATTTAGTCGGAAAAAAATCTTAGGTTAGGCCTCTAGACTAATAAATTAACACATGTATTAACATTTATTACCATGGCTACCAATTGAATAAAATAGCAGTGAACAGCTGTTTGCTTTAATATTTCCATTTACAGCTAATTTCAAACTTTGTATTTCTATATTTTAGGTTAGGTTTTATTAAAGTGTAGATCTGAGCCTTAATGGTTCTTTTAACCTTTATTATAACTGCTGTTATAAAATATACGAAATAATTTGATGTGAAGATTTAACATTATTTACCATTTTAGCTTTGGGGTTATTATTCATCATACACCTTTATTATAAAGAAATCATAACATGATTGTGTTTATAGAAGGTTCCAACGGGGTTGGCGTGCGGAGCACGCAGGGGTGTCCCCTAGTAATTTTATTAAAAATGAAGAGAAATTTTTATTTGGTATAATGTTAGAATACAATAAGAAAACTTTTGCTTTGCTCCACTTTTTTCAGATTTTTTGTTAAAATTAACATAACTTTTAAAATATTTATGGCACATGTATAATTGATAGTGCTACAAAATGTCCAATAGTGTTGTATTACTATGGGTAAGAAGCTCATATAATTATATTTTGTTTTTGTTAATTTTATAGCATCATAAAAACTGGAGCAAAGTATCCCCAAACTAACCAAATTGTTGATAGAGCATGGTTTTATATGAACTAAGAACTTTTCACTGAAGGTTTTCTAAAAACACTTAAATTTATATGAATATAGGCTAATACAGAATAGAAACAAATTGGCCTTACCTGATAATCTCTTATACAGTTGAATGTAGCAAGAAAAGTTATGAACATGTACATTCTTACACACTTATCACAACAAAACTTCATTTGTAAATCTCAGTTACAAACTTTGGCTCGGATAGCATCTGTTTGCATTCAAAATATGCATTGGAATTGTTTTTATTTTAATGGTGCAAAGTATCCCCTGATGGAGCAAAGTAACCCCACTTTACGGTATAACTTATTTCGATAAAAACATTTTTTTATTTCAATATTTGTAGATTTAGTCGGAATAAATTCTTAGGTTAGGCCTAGACTGGATAAATCAACAAATGTATTAACATTTGTTACCATAGCAACCAATTGAATAAAATAACAGTTAACAGATGTATGCTTTAATATTTCCATTTTTAGCTAATTTCATACTTTGTCAAGGTCTCTAGATAGGAAAGGTTACCTCATAGTCATGTAAACAATCTCAAACCCCTCGACCCGTTCCCTGTCCAGTGACGTTATTATAGTATAAAAACACCGCGCTACCATGAAAGATGTATGTTTCGTCGTACAAATCACCTCATTTTTTAAAAAATAGATGTATTAAACTATTTTTGGGGTTGCAGTTTTTTTAAATGATACTTAAGTTACACATTTCAACATTTGTAATTGTAAGAATATATCTTAACCTTTTCAAAAACATTATGTTTATGTCATTAATTTGCAATTTACAATAATAACAAAAGTATAATCATACTACTAATTTTAATTTATATTTTTACTGACTAAAATTTAAAATAAAAAGCTATCTTGGTAATACATTTTAAATCATATAACTAAAAAGCAGTCATTAAAATTGTATTTAATACTTTTTACAGAATAAAAAAGAAAAAATGCAATCACGATAATACATTTTAATCTATACAATAAAAATTAAATGCTATTCGTTGGTAAGCATCACTTGAGAACGGCTGGACCGATTTTGCTATTTTTTGTTTTAAAATGTTCGTAATAGTCCGAATTAGGTTTTTATGAAAAGACATTTTTGTGTGGGGTAACGTAAATACAGTGTGGGGGTAACGTTTTAACTTATTTTTTTAAACTAAATGTAACAAATAAAAACTAATGTTTAACTTTAATTTTCTTTCAATTCGTGTGTTCTGTCCGGACGAGGAACTGGCACATACTTTATCACAAACATATTTAAATTATTAAACAGATTCACTGTGACTTGTAGGGTGGGGTAGGAGAGGTGATTTTTTATTAAAGCTGTTTTCCCATATAAAAATCCATAAAATAACGGAAAAACCAACTTTTCTCAAAAACGGCTAGAACGATTTTGATTAAAATTTTATAGTTTATAGTACTTTAGGTCCCTAATAAACTATAAAATTTTAATCAAAATCGTTAGAGCCGTTTTTGAGAAAAGTTGATTTTTCCGTTATTTTAAGGGTTTTTATGGGAAAATTACCCTTAAAAATAAAAAATTCACAAAAATGAAAAAAAAGCCTGGAGATATCGTGGATTAGTACCTCCATACCAAATTTTATCAAAATCGGACTACTGGTTTAGGCTCTAGGTCTGATAACATCCACACAGACACACAGACACACATACAGACACACACACAGACATCACTCCGAAAACCACTTTTTTAGGTTCAGGGGGACCCAAAACGGATATTTCCACCAAAAACTCAAACTCGAAAATTTTGACGAATACAATACTTTCTCCATATACTATGGTATAGGGGGAGAAAGTAAAAAGCAGTCATTAAAATTGTATTTAATATTTTTTACAGAATAAAAAAGAAAAAATGCAATCACGATAATACATTTTAATCTATATAATAAAAATTAAATGCTA
>JAGFPH010005259.1:31862-75260 GCA_018207615.1 Philaenus spumarius
GTTAAAAAATACAATATTAAAAGACTGAGAAAATTTTTTTAGATGCATTTATGTTTATATTTTTTGTTTTATAAAGTGCTGAAATTACTTTTAAAGTGTTAGTATGTGGAATAACATTAGTACCTATTTGACAAGATGTATTAATTTGTTCAGTTGTGTAGGTTTTTCCAGTTATGATTATGTTGAAAGAAATTAAAAACTTAAGTTATTCCATTTTTATCCAAAGAACAATAAAATACTTTTAATGAAAACGATACTTCTTAATCTAAATAAAGTAAAGTTCGTTACGTCCGAGAGCTTTTTATTTGCCGTTTTCCTGAAAACTCCGATAACTATATTAAAGGGGAAAATGTGCATATAAACAATATTTCATGTTAACCACAAAACAAGTTTGTTGCACAATCCAGAAAAACACAATAATGTCTTTTGTGTGGTAGCTCAATATTAGACGATTGAAAAAGAATAAACAACTAATCAACATTGGTAATTGTATGTATTTGATTTTTTCATTTATTTATTTTTATCGGTTTTCTCAGTATGCAATTTTTGAACCTTTTAGAAAATGTTTGTCTTTAAGTAGAAAGCATAAAACATTTTTGTCTTAGTATGCGTTTTAGTACTGACTTGAAGCAAGAAATTTCCATGTACCATATGACCTTATTTGTATCAAATATTCAAAATTTTGATTTTGTCTTATTCGTCTAAAGCCCACAAAAATTTAGTCTTACTGAACGATTTTCAGTTCAAGGGCGATCGCAATAGAAATACCGTAAACGGGAAACATGTACCTTACCACGTAATTTTTGTTCTTTTTTTGGAAAATTGTTGTCTTAAAGTAGGAAAGCCCACAACATTTTTGTCTTACTAAGCGTTTTAGTAAGATCAAGAATCGTACTGACTTGAAGAAGCAAAAAAATTTCATGTAGGCCTACCATATGACGTAATTTTTGTCCCTTTTTCAAAATTTTGATTTTGTCTTATTCGTCTAAAGCCCACAAAAATTTTGTCTTACTAAACGGTTTTCAGTTCAGGGGGCGATCGCAGTAAAAATGTCACTAACGGGAAACATATACCTTATCACATAATTTTTGGTCCTTTTTTGGAAAATTGTTGTCTTAAAGTAGGAAAGCCCACACAATTTGTGTCTTACTAAGCGTTTTAGTGAGCTCAAGACTCGTACTGACTTGAAGAAGCAAAAAAATTTCATGTACCATATGATGTAATTTTTGTCCCTTTTTAAAAATTTTGATTTTGTCTTATTCGTCTAAAGCCCACAAAAATTTTGTCTTACTGAACGGTTTTGAGTTCAGGGGGCGATCACAGTAAAAATGCCATTAACAGAAACCTTATCACGTAATTTTTGGCCCTGTTTCGAAATTTCGAAAATCTGTAGCGTCGTTAAGACCCCGGTCTGACAAGTAAGACAAAGCTTTTTTCATAACCCCACCCAAGCAGTTCATGTGGGGGTATCGAAAATTTTGTACCTTATCACGTGGGTTTTCGGGCCCTGGCTCCCTGTCCAATATGTAAAGCTTGTTTCTTGTTTATCAAATTTTCCATTTGATCCATTTTAAAACTTCCATATACTTTTTAGCTAATTGTACAAGCAGTGAAGATATGTGGACTCCTTTTAAAGAACTTCAAAACATTATTGAAGTTTCAATCTCTTCTCATGATGTGACTGTACTGGATACATTAGAAAGAACTCTCCAGAAGTATAAGCAGAATTTTCTGACAATTCTAAAAAATCCTGTAAGTAATTGTGTCTAATAAAATATGCATAATACTTTCTTTTTTAGAAATTCAGTCTCTAAAATGTCGCTATATGATCGAAATTGTTGTACCCTATATTTTATTCACATTCTTTGAACATTTACTGAAGACAATTTTTTATTATCATTTTTATATAGCCTAATCCAATGATGTAAGCTATTATAATTCAATTTTAAAAATTTGAATGTGCAACAAATGAAATCAATGTACTCTAAAATGATCCATTCTCTTAAATATAGGCTAAAGGAATATGTCAGAATTTATTTACACCATGTAAAACACATGACACAATCCAATGTTGAATTCATATTTAAATATGTACTTATAAAATAGACCATCATTGTTTAAAAAAATCTCTTGACCTATGTATTATATGATTGTATTTATATTACAAATTACATTCATCTCTTTAGTCTAAAAGATGATCTATACTTCATTGAGTACCCTACTAAGAAACGTGTAATATTACATGCTCTCTGTTTTTTTTTTTTAACTTATTGGTACTTGTGTTGTGTCAAAGCAATTTTAAAATGTAGGCTAGCCTACTAATCTTTCAGAAAATTTCAAAAATTGCAACAGATATTTAAACCATAAAATTATGTGTTGTAGGCCTATCTTAAATTTAGGCAGTCTTTGAACTGTGTAATTTTATTACAATTAGTTTTATATTATTTCAGCCAAAGAATACCAAGAGTAGAGAAGATTTGATGAAGGGCATGAAGGATGGTATCAGATTACCTGGTATAGGACACCAAATCTTGCCAAAAGAATTAGTGGATGAGGCTATAATTATATCTGATATGTACGACTTAAACGAGTACTTGGCATTAGATCTTCTGTGCACAGGTAGGATACCATAATCCTTAATTTATTTCCATCTAGGCTCATATAGTGAAATGTTATTTCAGTCAGTCTTTTAACTGATAGGTTAACATGAACTCCCAAAGTTTAAGGTTCCTGTTTCAAATCCTAATGAAGACTATGGAGGTTTGTGTATTTGAGTAGGCTACTGAAAAGTTGAAGCCATGTTGACGTCTGGGCAGGTTGGTGATTGATAAATCCATGTTGTCGACAATGTTGTGGTAAAATCAAATAGGTTAGATATCTGGTGGGCTGAGCCAAACATAATGACATTGGGAACTTGGTTGTCAACATCTCGTGTCGCCTGTTACATCAACCAACAACATGGTTAACAACAAGGTTGGCGAAAAAGTTGATCGTCTATGGGCCCTATTAGTCTCTAAACCAACTATCAATCAGAGTTAATGCAAACAAGGCCGGTTCAAGATGTAAGCGCAATAAGCCTCCGAATAGAAGGTCCACGACATAACTAAGGCACTATACAAAATTTGCTAAAAGACTTTGCTAGTAAAAATATTTTTTTAGTTGTTTAATATTTTACTGTGAATGTCTTTTATATTGTATTTGACATAATAACAATAAATTAGTGACAAGATTAGGTTCGATGGAATGGAAAACAAAAGCAAAGCTTCAAATTTCTTTACAGAATTTTGTAAGATATTGGATAAAGAAGAGTTAAAAAGAGGCATGCTCAAATCATCACACGATGATGAATGTGGAAGATCTGGATAATTTGTGTTAAAAACCTTATACAATTTCGCTTTTGTTCCCATTAAATTAAATCATTTAAAGTAATCAATCGTTTCTGCTAAATTAACTTACAACTAGTGGACCTGGCAATGCTTCGCTATTGCTTTATTTACTTTTAAGGGTCGTTATCCCATTTCATCCCTTTGACTTAAGTAATCTAATTGCAAATGTGTTTTGTAAACTATGGTAAACAAAATGTAAAAATAAAAACATCTGTTCTTCCTGTTTTGCTAACATTTGTTATGACAACAGCTGTTATGCCTGAAACATATGTTCTTCTTGTTTTGCTAGCATTTGTTATGGCAACAGCTATCAAAATATAATGATTCAATCAACAAATCCTATCTGGCATAAGGATAACATGGCAACTTTGAGGGCCACTGGGGTGAAGCCCTTAACATACATTGAGCTCATTTTAAAGGACACGCAACTTCAGAGTGAGCTCTTTAAAATTACACCAAAATCGGTAAAAAAACTCTAAGAGGAGTTCTACTCACAAAATAACCCCTAGCAAATTAATTATGTATAGATTTTCTGCAGTCTATGTAAGATTTCTAATTCTAAATTTACCAATTATTTTTTTCTGATATAGCTCAACACCAGTTGCCGTATCATCCGGGCCTTACCAGAGGGTTAGTCGCTGTACTTCTGTATTATGATGGACGTAAAGCTCTCATCACATCACTACGAATATTAGTTCAAGCAAGAAAAGGAATCCTGTGGACTGTGGAAGGAAATGAAGAAATTGCCGAATTTATCACCAGTTATACAACAGAACTCATGCAAGATGGACTAATTTTAAAACTATTAAGTAAGTTACTATATTTTTATGGTGAATATTGTTTAAATATTCAGTTGAGATAGTTGGTTTTATAGAAAGTCATGCACACACTTAGGTTAGTGAAAATATCTGTCTTCGTACTACTGTATTTAAAAAAAGGAAACATCTATTTACGTTGTTTATATTGTTATTTTTTATTCTGTATTCTAAACAGAAGCAAATGTTTTTATGAATATGAAGCCTCGTTGTAGTTTATTTAACGGATTTAATTGTAAAACTAAGATAAATAACAGATTACTTACAGTGATATTGCACTTAAATTATTATAAAATATTATAAGATTTGGAAATACTTTTGTTGTTTTAGTTTGACATTACATTTTGTTTAGACACTCTTGAATCGCTGGATTTGTCCAAAGAAATGGAGATCCTTCAAGTAAATAGAGCTTTAGGAGGACCAAGGCATCATCATCAAGTTGTTGACTTGTTTCAAAATATTAGACAAGGCCTGGCTGATATTATTTACTTATGGGCTGCCCAAAGTGGCCTGCCTAAAGATCCTACAATAGAGTAAGTACTGAATTACTTTATGTTGTTTCCAATGTCTAGTTTCACACATTTCCTCTAAAATTGTTGTGAGAAATAATGTCTGGCCTCCTAAACAGTAAAACTCTGGAAATTTTGGATTGGGTCAGAAAATTTTTTTCCTTTTTTGAATCTTTACAATTTTCTTTTACATTACAATTTAATAAAAATTATGTTTTCTAAAATTAGCGCAAATCGTATTCCAGTATATTTTCCCCTGAATTTGCCGTTTTTATTTAAATTGCTATATTATGCAGATATTTCATAACATTTGCATACACTTCCATCACTTCCTTTCAATAGTAAAAATTAAAAAAGTTTACAAACCTTTCAGTAGGCATAATATTAATATTATTATTTGAAAAAAATAATGAAAACATTGTAATTATTTTGTTATTATTAACATCTTTGTGAGTTTTTTCCATTAATATCTTTGACAGGAAGCACTATTTTATATCAGGAGCAGCTAACTGATATCTTATTCCCATTTTTCTCAGACCTCCTTCCTCAACTTGTGCCTAGCACTTTCTTCATCCTATTTTTCATTATGGATTCCTTCTTTTGTAACAACAATTAGTTAGTCTTCCCCAAAACCTTTTTGTCCTAATGTGCTCCAGCGAAGTTATTCTTTTTGATGCAACAAAGTTCAGAAGGCTCATCCATACAATTACACTAATTGTTCAAGTCCATCAAAACTAAATCCTTCCAAAATAATTTAAATGAATTAAATTAAATTTAAAATAAAAAGAATGAATTTATTTCTTTAACCTTTGTTAATCTCTGGGGTGTGAATACATATGACCTGAAATTACTTACTGAGAGGAATTTGGCTTAGGTAAACAGTAACGTAAGTTATTTCAAAGAAAACCTTTAACATTTTATTAATACACAGAACATGAATGAAATTAAATAATTCTTATCTTTAAAAAACTGAGAGCATCTTCAAGTAAAGATATACTAAAATGTTTGTACATTCCATGGATGTTGTTAATACTTAATTTCATAGTATCCAAACTGACATTACACTGTTTATCACGTCTACAGCCTTTGGTGATGTCCTAGATGAATCCCTTGTGGCAAACATGAGGATGCGATTTGAGTGTAAGTCCTTTCTTCAACATAATCTACTTAATCAGACATAAGGTATTTGTGAAATACTGGTGTTAAACATTAATCAAGTCAATATTATGCTTGCAGTTACTTTACAAAACACATTACTCACAACTTGTGAGTTTTTTCATAAAATTGTGAGAACAACATCTTCACTACTTGTCAGCATAAGAGCTGAGCTAAGAAGAAAGAAACAGAAGTTGCCAGTACATTAAATCGGATATTCTCCCTCTACCACTTTTTAAATGGAAATTCAAACTACTTGATTTATTCGTTGTATTTTTTAAGTCCATAGTTTGAGTTTGGTTTATTGTTAAAATGTTATGTATCAATCAAAGATGATCACGCTGCCATTAGTTGCTCTGGGAAAGGTTAGCTTTTACTATATTCGGTAAATGTTCATAAATACACCAACTGCAGTGTATTTAGTCCTAAAATGAAACTTTTGGCCTATTATTGTTTGGTTTGCACTATGTTCAATCTATGTACACCTATCGATTAATCTAAGAAGCTCTCAAAGAATTAATGCTCTCTCTACATGATTTATATGACTTATGGTCACTTAATGAAAAGTGTATCTTTGATAAATTGAGGATGTCACAAACTATGCACTGTATATTTTCCTTCAGTTATTTATGTTACTAAACTCCATGTGTTACAACTGAGCAATGTTTTCTATCTGTTGAAATAATTTTGTCCTATTGAGCCATTAAATTATAACTTTATTTTATTCATTTTGTTTTAGACTTATTAACGTACTTCAACGTACAACAATACAAGAAGATTCAAGCGGAGGTATTGACAGTGTAACGTTGGCATTACAGATGGCGCTGATATATGCAGTAGATTTGAGTGTATTACATAGAGTAGAAAATGTTGATGGCAAGTAATATGAGTTTATATTTTCATTTGTCTTTTAGACGATGCAAAGTTCAAATTTATTATTTGAATTAATCAGCTTTTCAACAATGATTATTTGTGTTTCGTATTATAGATGTAACTGGAACTTTACCACTGCTGGCTGAAACCGGTTTCATTGTTCAACTTCAAAAGGAAATCACACCAGAGAAAAGTTGGAACTGTAAAGGACTAAAAGGGTTAACCCATTTAGCCTGGGCTGTGACATTAGCGACCCTGCGTACAGCACCTGTTTCGCTTCATCCTCCAGGTATATTATGGAATATCGTAAATAAAGTTGAGAGAAATGTTTAGAGGTGTGCGAGTTTGACTACAAAAGAGTAAAGAAAGTTTTTAATACAAGTTATCAAGATTAAAACGACACGTTAAATTTTAAAAAAGAGCAAAAAAGTAGGAATTATTGTAACAAAAAATATAACACTACCAAATCCCAAAATATATTAAATTTAACTAGCCTACATTGGTTAAAGAATAAACAAAATTCTTGAGTTATATACTATATTACACTGCCAAGCCTAAGTTTTAGTGTAACCTAACCTTTTAATAAAATCATACAATATAGCCTAGCCTACAATTCAGTAGAAATGTAGATGTTAAGAAAAACCTAGAAATCGAGATAAAGATATAGCAATAGTCGTATAACGTTTCAAATTACACTAATGAAATTTTGATAGCCGATGTGAATTATCTCAACACTAGGCTAAAGTTCATTGACCCAAAATGTAAACAAAACACATAACCGTAACTAGAACAACTGATGAAACAGCCAAGGCATAAGCATAGAAGCAGAAATAAACCTTCCAAATAATAAAAGTAACCATGTCATATTAAGATTAAAATACCGAAGCAACTAAATCAATGTAAAATGAACTTAGGCAACTGAACTTAGGCCTAACGAAACTGAATTCTCACATTAAAAACCTATGTTTAGAAAACGAAATCTAGCCAAAGCAGACTTATCCAAATTAACTATTTAACTTGTAGCATAACCACTACACAAAGTACCAATCAAACGCATTATTCACATATTTATTTAATCATTCTTTAGTTAATCATCCAAATTCTGGTAGAAACATCGTACAATTACAAACTAATGCATTAGAAATACGATGACAGAAGTCAGCCAGATTGTCAAAGTGCAACAACAGAAGTCAAAAGACATAGGAGAATTCGAAGTCTGTACAACTTATAATAATAAACTAAAATGTAAATATATCCCTAAGGCTAGATTATAATGTAATGTAGTAAAGTCAAATTAAAAGGAAATTCTAAATTATGAATCCAAAATGATAACCGATAGTTAGAGAATTAAGTATAGATTAATATCAAACTTGATATATGTGAATGCAAATACGTTTGTTCCCATTACCAGAGCTATTTCGTTACACACGGTATAGTAAATAATTAGTTAAAAATAATAATATTGGCTTATGCAAATCAAATAATATCACCAATAATTATAATATAAATATAAATAAAGTGTTACTTTGACTAAGTACAACGTTCTGGGAAGCCATTCGAATCACCATAGCAACGAGAATTTAAGAAGTCACGTGGGAGGCTGCAACCAATCCCAAAGCAAGACGATAAATTGTGAATTTCCCATGATTCAAGCGGCGGGTGTTTTCCAACCAGAAAGGACACCAACAAGAGTTGAGGACACCCTACAAGAACGTTAAGAAGCTAACGCATCCCTGCATTTATAAAAGTGACGCTAATAAAAAAAAAAGAAAGTGTTTTTAAACTTATCTTCTGCTATAAACAATATTGACATACAGTAAACTTTCTAAAAACTATAAGAAACTTAAAAGACCATTGTTTTTTTTTTAAATTCAAAGCCTAACACACTTTAGAACTTTTAATATCTAATAATAAATTCATGAATGCGTTTATGAACAGTTTGTTCATGACAAGCCGAGTGCCTGCCCTGAGATATTAATGATATATTAATAAGAAAATATTTCAAATCTTTTATAATCATTTTAAATAGCCTATAAACTTTAAATATCATTATCAAATTTTCTGTGCTACATCTGAGCTAGACCGAGGTACATTTAATAATTTTGTTCAATGAAAGAGAATCAAAGACTAATAATATTACTCAATTGAGTCACACAATTAATTATTTTGTAACTATTCAATCCATTTATAAGTTGATCTGTTTATATGTTAATAAATTTTATTTGTGCCATTATAAATCTACTTGAAATTCATTGACTTACTTATATAGCAAGTAGAGTTTGAGATACATCAGATTATCCCGTGAATGTAATTAATTACATCAAAATACAATTTAATAAAGTCTAATAAACAAAAAGATATTTATTATAGTCATTCACCTATTAAATTCAATACCAATAAGATATATATTTAGATCATATATGTGATGAAGGACAAATTTAACTTCTTAAGTATGCCAAAGACTTATAACCTGACAGAAAGAAAACTTCAGCCAAATTATACAAAAAACAATAACTGCACAACACATTCACATATTTATTTATGCATTAAACTAAACTTTGTTAACTTCCACATGTTATTAATAACATGAGACATTAGTAAAACAATTTGAAATTCCAATTAAAAACAAAGGCAATCCGAACCAATGTAAAGCCTAAATATACAAACAGCTGGGTTCAGACAGGCATTTGAATCCAACCAATTGATTTATGTAAATTAAATCGTAGAGGCCAAACAATTATAAAAACGTAGTTTCCATGATTAAATATGCATAAAACCAGATGTAATTAGGTTATAAATATTAAGACGTATTTATTTTATTAGTTGTAAGTTACTGTAGAAATGTCAAACATAGTTAGACAGAAATTACAGATACTAGCTTACGTGAGTTCGTTGTGTCGTGATATTAATTTCTCTTCAACTAAATAATATTTATACATATATTAAACCAGTAAAATCAAAGACTATTCATTATGTGAAATTATAAATTAATTGAAATATTCAAAACAAATTAGAAAACTGCGATGAAGATTGCATTAATTTGTTGACCTGCGTTATGAACCCAAGCCAATGTAGGACAAGAAAACTGCGATGAAGATTGCACTAATTTGTTGACCCGTGTTATGAACCCAAGTCAATGTAGGACAAGGTTACTCTAAGACATCAGATTAGATTAACCGCCAGACTGGCCAATAAAAAAATTCAAAGATAGACGCTGATTTCATCGACCCTGGATTCGCAGTATCATGAATTGAAAACGGCCCCAACTTTTTAAAAGAGTTGACAAGAAGCCACCAAACTGTTAACTATAAATGCCAGACTGCACTATTTGACGCTCTCTCGGGCGTAGAACGCAACCATTTCGAACAATAGCGAGAAATTGCATATATTTGCATATTCGATTATTTAATACACTTAAAATCATTCAATCTTAATAAAACCGGCACCTTTGGAAAGGAAATGAATTAAACTTAAATTTATATACGTAATCATCATTTTAAAATTGTAGCTTGGTTTAAATCTGTTTCCCCGCATACAATACAATTATACTCTTATTTCCCACTTCTTTAACCTCCAAGACCATCATCTACAGAAATAGTTTGATCAATATTATAAAGCTACCATGGGATTCGTCAAGATTTGAACTTTTTGAAACTACCTTCTAATCAGATGTTACTATTTTACATGATTTATGATAAAGATTTCTGTAAACCCTTGCAATTAGATAGTTTTCAACCAATGAAACAGCACATTTGTCAACTGAGATTAGGAAGACAATCCTATATGTTTTCACAGATTTTTTTATACAATTCTGTAGAGAAATGTTCGATCTTTCTAATGGTGAGAAGTAAACTAGATATAACCGGTTATATGTTATTCAAACAGCAGTGGAAAGTACATAATTAGAGCGGTCTGGTGAGATCGTCTAGCCCGTTTCATTCCCACGGTGTTCAATAAACATTTCTTGTATGTAACTTACCGCCGCGAAGTTTCATTAGATTGATGTCATTTTGTTATTCAAATAAAGATGATTCAAACACTTTTGTGAACTAAGAAAAGACAAGTATACAGTTCTTTTCTTTGATTTATTCTCTACACTTTGTTATAATATTATTTCATTTTTTGGCAAAGCATATATTAGTAAATTACGTTTCAAACTAGGCCTAGTTTTGTAAGCAGTCTTGTATTTGGAACATAAAAACTGGTGTTTTCAAAATAAGAAATTTGAAATTTTTTCTTTCGTAACTGAACATTTTTTGTTTCTTAAGCTAATAACTTTTACAATTTTACATCAATAAATTTTTTAATTGCATAATATATGAATTCTTTGAACCTTTCTCTACAAAAAGGTATAGAACACTTTTGGATTGGGATAGAATTACTATTTTTGATGAATTTTTAAAAATATGGCTGCAAAACACTAAAAACCGGCACGCCAATTTTAGCTATAACCAGGGCTTATGTAGGGGTAAGAAGCAAAAGTGCCAGTGTTATATTTCAAACTTTTATCCAGTCTAGTTAACCAGTGAATCAGTGAATTGCATTTCAGAGAATGGTATCCTCTTTGTTAGTAAACATTTATAAACTATCAAACTTTCAAATAAACATTTAGGACAGTGCAAATTAGAACTTTTAAAATATCAATATTCAAAACCAATGCCAATTTTTCATATTTTTAAATTCCTTATTTCAATTAACTTCAGAATGCATATCTTTTGAAAAGGTATGCTCATACCAAGCCAAGTTCTTACCCCGAGATTATTAATTAATTATTATTGAAATTTAATTATTAAAAAGATGTAACCTGTTCTCAAAGATTGAGTAAAACCGATTGCAAATGAATTTAAAAAAATTTCAAGACAAATGAACCAAACAATTGGAATATGTCAGTAACTATTTCTTTTAATGTCTATAAATGTTAATGTTATATTAAATCTTGAAAATTGTGTCTGAATACATTATTTATTAGATCTATATTAGCTTTCAAAGATCTTTCCAGATAAACAGAATTACATTCAATTTACTTATAAAGATTGAGTAAATTTATAAATGGTTTCCAAACGTGAGACTCTGAAAATACAAATTACAAAAGTAATATATTTTATATATTACAAATATTATACAAATTTTGTGATTGAGAAAAAGCGCGAATTGAGGGTTAGGGACAAAAAAAAAAACCCAGCGATGTAATTTGGAGATGAGATCGAAAAATTCTAAGTATAACTTCAAAACTCAAAACAAATATAAACATTACAGGAAATAATAATGTGTTTGTGCATATTTAATAAGACAGTTAACCGTCTTTTTTGCTATTATTAGTAGTTTAATGAAAGATAGTACTAGTATATTAAATTTTCTAAGTCTGTAATTTAGCAATTAACTAAACTTGAGACTCTAAAATTGATTGAGAAATGCATGACTGCTTAAAGAAAAATAGAACTGAGTAATGAATATAATTCTTGTCAACAACCTTGACAATATTGAGTTCTTCTCAGCACAACTAGAGAGTTAGCTATATTAAAACAAAAATGTAGAATAAATTAGACATAAATTAATTGTATAAGCTTACTCGAGTCAGAGCTGTTATACAGTAGAGGCTGGTTATGATAAACTCCCGTTTAACAAATCTCTAGTTAATAACGAAACAATTAACACTTTCTTTGTAAACTCTGTGCTAACTGGAATTAAAAATTAATTTGTGAGACCATAGTGGTCATTTAAATGGCCACAATTTTTAAATGGATAAAGAAAATCTATAAATAAATTTTTCCCCATTGGGTATGTTTAAAAGGTATTTTTTTTTAAACAAAATGACAGCTATGAATAAAACTAAGCCTTGTAGTATGTTTATGTGAACTTTTTCATCATTTTTATCCATATAACCTATCCTAGAATTCTTTCCGTTTCTCTGTGAAACAAATTGTAGAACAAATCTTGCTTGTTATATAGTTTGTGTGTTTAGTTCACAACAAGGTTTTAAAACTGAACAAATTGTACGCAGATGTGTGTGAACCTTTGACATGTGAATCAGTCTCGCCCTACTTCTGTTTTTATTCTGTACAGCCACAGCGACTTCACTGGGTAATGAAGGCTTTTTAAACTTTTAATTTCAGGTTTGTTTGATGACGATGATATCTTACTGGATTGTGCCCTGCAGGAATGCAATGTATTTAGCTTCCTCACCAACTGTTTTCTTCTAAATGAAAGCATCTACAAAGAGGTAACATTTTAATTGTTTATAAACAATGTTAATATTATTTTTGAATAATGTATTTACAAAAAAATTACAAATTTTTTTTTTAATTTGTAAAAAAAATTTACAAAATTTTTTATTATATACACGTTTTCACTGGAGAAGGTAGTTATAAGTGATTAGCTGCATACTCCAGCTTCGCCACGGTATTTAAGGTCGATTGCACAAAATCAAATATGTTTTCATAAACAAAACTTGTCTGAATGTTCAGGAATTTATGACATTTAAAATTTATTTGTTTATTTAATAATTATTAATAGTTTTAATTATTCACCCCTTATGTGGAAAAGGAACTTACTCAATTTTCTGGATTTTTCAGTAGAGCCAATTAGTTTAAAGTGTATTCATTGCCTTACTTCATTCAGTATGAGTAATATTCGAAACTAGACGAAAAAGAATGGCTTAGACATGAGCTATTGTATCTCATACTGTTTCTGGTCAGTTTGAACTTGTTATAATCACTCATAGATGGTGCTGATGTATTAGTTGCAGTTATTGTAATAAAAAATGTGATTTCAGATTTTTAGCTTAAGGGTCGGCTCCAGTAAAACAAAAAGCAACCTGTGACTCCCTATAGCGGCGGTAGGTTACACGGGCATTGCTCATCCTAAATCCATTTAAAACCCGCAATTATTCAAATAACGTTTTTTTTTAAATACCAAACTCTTAGTTATAAAATTCTTCATCCGAATGGCTTGGTAATTTTTCGCTATAATTAGTAGTTACAACATAAAAAATATTTAAAATCACCCTATAGCGGCGGTAGGTTACACGGACATTGCTCAGCCTTAATCCATTTAAAACCCGCAATTGTTAAAATAGCGTTTTTAAAAAAATACCAAACTCTTGGGGACGAAATTCTTCAGGCGAATGGCTTGGTAGTTTTTCGCTATAATTAATAGTGACAACATAAAAAATATTAAAAATCAATGTTTTAAATTGTTAATAAATATTAAACAAAATATTTTTCTTAGTTTTGAAAAAGCCATTTGCATGCACATTGACCATAGCTTTAAAATGACATATCGTTTATAATTTTCCGATCAAAAATAAAGGAAAAATTTGGATTTTAATTTAACATTGGTCTTATGGTGTGTCAGCCAACATGGCCGACAGCTAGAGCCGACCCTTAATACCAAACAATTTTATAATCTTTTCTTATTGCACATCTAGAGCATAAGTGGAACCTCTATTCCATCTTTCAAACGCATACGTTTTGTCGCTCTTAAAATATTGAGGTGAATCAGTGGTATTTGACTTGTATATGTGTAGATTATTCTGTACATATTCTCTGATGTGATTGGTGCAGTCTAGTTTTATTTAAAATAACCCATCTTACGAACATACATGCACTATGACACTCCTCGAGTACTGCTGTCATACTGTTCATTACAAACCTATATATGTACTGTTAGAAGGTGATATTGAGAAGTTTTACATTAAATTATATTTAACTAAATATTATGTTTGTTTAGTGTTACACAATGAACGGTGACACAAATGAGATGCCATTTTGTAAAAACCACTATGTTGCGTCTTATATTAGACTGATTAACATGTTGAAAGTAATTGGGGAGATGGAAGTTGTAAAAAATAGGAAAAAGTTTTAAACATGGCTTTTTGGGTTGACTATCCGAGTTGTATGTTCGAATCAAGCTATTTAGGTTGTCATTTCTGTGAGTAAACACAATCTTCACCCTTCATTAGTCCTATTTCTCAAAATAAGGATGCTAAACGAATTAGAATAATTTGATGGTTGACTGAGGGTCAGTGTTAGCAAATTTTGAAACTATGGCTAAGTGTTAAATTAATAGTTTTGTTCTTGCAGGAGTTTTATTTACGTAAACTCCACACACTTCTGGCAGACTTTATAATCTTGATGCCTCTCAAAGTGAAGGAATTACGTAATAAAGCAGAGGAAGCTGCCAAAACCATCCATGCAAATATAAAAGTAAGTACATATATATATATATATAATTTGTCAAAATAATTGACGAACTTATAAGTGCTTAAACCAGTCGCATCTATCGCCCTGGAGCAAAAACAATCCAGCCCCTCCCCCCCTTCCCAATAAATTTCAGGGCGGCAATTAGGTAAATATAACTAGTGCTAATAATCTTTAAATTTAATTTAATTGCTTTGGTAATACATTTTTAGCATAACGTTAATTCAAATTAATAAATTATATCAAAATTTTTATTTTACACACGATATGTTTTTTAGCATTTTATAAATGTTTAACATGAAACCCCATCAAGTGCTAATGAGCTCCAAATGAAATTGATATTTTTTTGTTATTAATACATTTATTAAATGTTAATTCATTTAATGTTAACTCAAATGAATAAATGATAATATATCAAAATTGTTGTTTTACACACATGTTTTTTTTATACATATTTTAGAATGTCTAACATTGAACAACAAAAATTAAAACTTTACGTTTCTTTCAAATTTAAAATAACTTTTTCCTTGACTTTTCAGTTGTGAATTTAGTTAACGTACTACTAAACAACACTCCTCGCTCTCGTTCGTTCTATAGATATTGTCGCGAAAGAGCTCAGACGTTCTTGCGACATTGCGCTAAAAAGGTAATTTTTTTCAAGCAGGTAATAACATTCAAGCAGTGGTCCCATGTACCTAGTTTTTACTCCCCACCATAAATTATGTGGTTTTGTTACTCCTCAGTTCAGTATGAGCTTTACGCAGGACTGTAGTGTAGCCTCCAGCCTGGTTTTACTATGCTGTGCTGGAAGCCTCTCAGCCAGGCCCGTAAGTGAACCCGTAGTGCCAAGAATGGTTTTTCCAACTTACTGAAGTTCCTGTCGCAACAGCCAGACGTGAGCATGCGCCTACCACTCGTCCTAAAAATCTTTCGCTTGACTCCTAATAACAGATTTAAACCACACATTGCTGTACTACTTCAACAAATTTCCGCCCCCCAAGGCGGCTGCTCCACTCACTACACCACTGGTTTAAACTAAAAAATGTTTAATATATGACAACTATTATAGGTATAGGATAGTGATTTTTATGCTGCAAGAAAAAACTGAAGTTGTTTAACCTTCTAACTGTTTAATAGAATAAAACATGAACACAGAATTTCACAACTAATATGTTTATTTATTCTCAAACACATTTCCAATTACTATTATTTACAATCTCCATTGTATTATCATACAATATTGCCATCTGCAGTAATGCATAGCTTCAAAAATATCTAACTACAACTAACATAGTGTGTCACAACCATATTTTATAAAAATTCTTTATTTTCAAGAATCATTAAAAAATTATGTAAAACAATGCAGTGACTATATAACTTGTTTTAATGCGTAGGCTATTTAAACAAATGTTTTAGGTTGTAATCAATGAATTATGAGAATAATTATGTATTTACTAGGGATGGGTTGATTCTCGATACCACCGTACAACAACACTTTACTTTTTATTTTCAGTGGTTAAATTCTTAAGATGCTTGAAATAAAATAATAAAACTCTATTCATTGACAACTAACAAATTATTTATTTGTTCGGAAGAAGAAATATCCAAAAGGAACAAACTAGATTCAAGTCAACAAGAGAAACAAATTATGAAATAAATATTATTATCATAAAATATTACGAAAGACTTCAAATGTAAATAGGTAATTAAATTAATCTTTCATTAATTCTCTATCAGCTTTCGTTAAAACTTAAAGAATTTAAATTAAGCTCATGTACATTATGTAATGTTTATGAAATTCTATCTCGGGGTCAGGTTTTTCGTGCCAGCTCATCCAAAATTTAACAATAATTCATCAAATATATCTATAAACAACATATTAAATATACATTTACAATACACATAAATCTATATACAAGTTCATAAAATGAAAGAAATTGTTTACTCATTGATCAAGTTAGTTACACTGGAAATAAGTTTTTTTTTTTTAAAGTAAACACTTTGAAATATAAAAAAAAATTAACTTCTTTTATAACACAAAATAAATACAAGG
Source organism: Philaenus spumarius (assembly GCA_018207615.1). Lineage (NCBI taxonomy): Eukaryota > Metazoa > Arthropoda > Insecta > Hemiptera > Aphrophoridae > Philaenus > Philaenus spumarius. The sequence goes on from JAGFPH010005259.1 coordinate 48,852, forward strand.
AAATAAATAGGTTAGGTCTCACCGCATTAGAGTTTCTTTCTGCAACTTATTTTTTTTTTTGTAACCATTGTAACTAAAATTTTTATGAACTTTCATTTGGTCATCTCTTTTTTGTATTTATAAATATAATAGCTGACCCGACAATGCTTCGCTATTGCATAATTATTTTGGTAAAATAAATGCGACAAATGTTGGTAATTTTGTGTATCACAAGGATATGAATCGTAGGTTCTAAGCCATGTCATGTATACCACTTCATAGCTGTACACCACTTACATGTCGTCATAGGACCTATAGTTCAACTGTTTTGTCTTTGTGATAATTGGTGTTGCAGTTGTAGTGAAACCCTGACATTGATTTTTCAGACCATGGTAGCACCTTCATGTGACATCTTTTAGAACTGTATTTTTGAAAAGTAGCCATTTTGACCTGGGGATTTGTTAACTGCACTTTTTGGAAGCCTCACGATGCACGGCAGGATTTTTTTTATTGTATCTTTTGTAGGGATGGGTCGGTTCCTTTTTTTTTTCGGTTCTCGGTTCCCGGTTCTAGAGTCAAATCGGTTCTCGGTTCTATTTATTATTCAAGGAATTTAACAAGAATTTAAGAGTAAAGTATAAGATTTAATTTGAACACTGAAATGATTAAGTATGTTATTTACAGATAATTAAAAAAAATTGGGTGTGCATATGACCACACAATAGAAGTGAAAACTTCTATGCGAATTTTACAGCGTGTAAAATGAATATTGATTAACTACTGGATTTTATTAACATTTTATTTCCTGGTTAATAAATAAATAAATAATTACATTTATTTTCAAATTTTTAGTTCGGTTTGCTTTTAAAGCGTATTTTTTTAGTTTTTAAACTATTATTTATTTTCTTATTTTTTAGTCTGGGGACCATGATCAGTGCTCACTTATTACACCCAACAAAATTAACCCTCAAAGTGGCAGACTGCAGTTTTGACTGCAGTCTCTCAGGGGCAACGCAACCCGCTCGAACCTTTGCGAGAATTTGCACAATCGATCATTATATCCACTTAAAATGATTTAATCGTAATAAAACCGGTACCGTTGGAAAGGTAATGAATTAAACTATAATTTTTGTATTTACAACGTTTTTGTAGAACACATATTTACATACGTAATCACTGTTTCAAAATTGTAGTACCTAAATCACCTATGATTCACGCGTCAATGAACGCCGTATACTGTCAAGACTTTGTCTCATTTTCAACGGTCTGCAATTCCTCACAGAAGTTATTTATGAAGAAGATCATTACAGCATTGAATTTAGCAGACGATTCTGTTTCAAACTGTGTCTTCAAATCACATGTTACTCTGAAAACAGCTGTTCTATAGGATATACGGTAAAAGCTTGTAATTGGTCATATATATTTGGCCAATAAGCAAGCCTGTTTAGAACCGATTCTTACAGTCTTATTCGATATATCCCTAAAATGTACAATATATGGTTATAAACAGAAATCTTCACAGTTTTTATCTATGTAAAATTCTATACATTTAGATCTCATAGGTTGGTATAACAAAGCTTTACAAGTGAACACAATTCATCGAACGCCACCCGTCTAGTTGACTTCATTTGTTGACATTTGTTTTGTGTTATTTTATGGTTATTACAGTTTATAAAATAGTGTTATATTGTGTTTTAGTTATAAATAAATAAGTGTAGATTGTGTTTGAGTGAAATTAGGCTTATAACGGTGTTGTAATAAAACGGTAAGTTTATAAATAACATAGGCTATAGAAATAAGTTTTAGGTTATTGCCGATTTGAGGTTTTTGAATTTTCATTACAAAATGTAAAGTTTTTTGAAACTGGGTAGAATGCTATTCGATTCTACATTTCATTCTCGAATTTTTGGTATAAAAAAAACATTGTTTGGTAAAAAATATCTTGGCCTAGGCTAGTCACTTGAAATTAGTCAAGATTTGCAGGTTATGTAGTAAAAACGTTCAAAATGTTATTTTGAACTAAAATTTGTGAAATTGAAATATATTTTTACATATTTCTATTTAGAACTAAATTATAAAACTTTTGTGTATTTTGAAAAAAATTACAAAAATGTTTTACTATTTTTTATGTAGGCATAAAGTTCTTTTTTTTCCTTCCGTTTCTGAACATTTTTCGCTTTCTAAGCTAACAACTTTTACAATTTCAAAAGAAACTAATTTTTAGTGGCATATTTGAATTCTTTGAAGTTTCTTCTACAAAAAAGCTATGGAACACTTTTGGATTGGGGTTCATTTACTATTTTTGGCGAATTTTTAAAAATATGCTTGCAAAGCGCTATAAACGGGCTTTTCAATTTGAGCTTTACCCATGCCAGTTCTAGGGTTAATGAGCTCCCGAAGTTTTTGTATATCGTCGTGAATCACCATGTATATAAAGTTTTTAATGACACCCGAAAACGTGTTCTGGGGACCATGATCAGTGCTCACTTACTACACCCAACAAAATTAATATTGCATTGTCATCGGTCCTTGATAAGTTCAAAGTTTCAAATCAATCCGACGTTTTGAAGGGGGTGAAAATCACGTCGTGTTCTGGGGATCACGATCAGTGCTCACTTACTACACCCAACAAAATTAATATTGCATTGTCATCGGTCCTTGTTCTTCATATATACTATACACAAGGATATGTATATGTATAAAAGGGTATACATAATCAACACACCGGTCTAAGCGAAAATGTTACGTTACGTGACATGACGCGAAACGGCGATTTACCTCCCTACAAAAAAAAAATACTTAACGTCGCTATAGAAGTTTTCACTTCAACAAAAGTATTCAGCTAATTTAAATTACAGACAAAAAGTCACTCTCAACGTCTATTATAAAATATTGCCACACTTTTGATGCCATTGATGAAAAGACTAGCCTACTCCGGTTAAGTTTCCACATATCCTCAACTAACTAAACTTAATCAAATTAATATGTTAATTCAGTAGAGCGTCGGTTATCTGAAAGCGGAAATGTACTGTATAAATAAATAAGTACATTACAGTACTGCACGTAATAATTCCGAATTTAAAGTTTTTTACTCGCATAATCTGCCAAGTTGTAAACTTCTGGGAGTTTGTGCGCTCAACGGAACAGCGGTCGCTGTTGAGTCAGCCGATCGCTTGGCCGCCCGCTGCTGTCAGTCGTTAGTGAGTATAACGACTGTACACAGTGAATTTAATTACCCGAACAAATTGGTTATCAGAAGTCCCTTGGTTCCAATTTGTTTCTAAAATCGACGCTCTTCTGTATTAACTAATGCGGTAACTAAAACAAAATGAATAAAACACTGCACTAAAACTGAATACTGTAAGTATTTACACACAGCGTTATTAACTTGATATTACTTTGTTCTAAGAAGTTGTTCAGACTTCGGCGTGACTAAACTGACACCGTCGAATGAAATTTTCAATGATTGAAGTTCCTATTATTTCTGAACTCATCCGAATTGAACGTTCAGAAACAATTCATATTATAATATTCCGAGCGTTAACGCAGTCCTAGTCAATAGTAAAAAAATATTATGCCTAATCGGATTCCGAATAATTTTATTTGGCACTTTTTCTTGCGTAATTATTTTAATCATTTATAATTGTTTTAACTTTTATGAATAATAAAGGGATTATTGATTATTATAATCACTGATAGTAAAAAATAATTATTTAGGCATAAATATTAATTTACAAAGGCTACACTATCTGATGAAATGAGTGCATCAAACCGGCATTCACGTCCACCATCGCCACACGATCGAGCTAAATTGCAACGTATGTTGTGTTCAGATAAACTAACGCGAACAGTTTAGTTTTATAATAACCGAAAATGTGTGAATATTATTTTTTCTCTTTTGTTTTGTACCACTATGAAGGGGTCGTTTCAATTGCCGAATTCACGTCAATATTCAACATCAATCGGGTCCGGTTCTAGAACCGACTTTTTAGCTCCTCGGTTCCGATTCCGCAAAGAACCGAGAACCGGTATCGGGAACCGACCCATCCCTAATCTTTTGACAGCCTCACGATTTACGGCGGGATTTTTTGCATTGTATCTTTTGACAGACTCCCCATGTGCTTTAGCACGATTAGTATTAGAAAAACCTTTTGCCGTTTTTCTTACGTTTCTCGGTGGTTTGAACAATGGAACAATGATCTGACTCAACAGTATCAGATGACAAACACATTTCTGTCGACGGAGACTGAGAGTTTTGGAGATCATTGTCTGAAAGCTGCCCAATTTCCCCAATTATTCTCCGCAATATAAGATAAAACGGGAGTATCAGGAATAGAAGGGTTTAGGAATAAGAACATCAAAATGATAAGCCAAACTGATGCACCAGTGCCTTGTGGTCAGTGAGTAGGAAAGTGAGGGAGGGGCAAGGTACAGTTATTTGTGCCAGGTTTTCAAGGCTATATACATTTTAAGAAATCATGATGAGTCTGTAGGCAACAAAATAAGAAATCCAATTTACCAATATTTTAACCCTTCAAGCGCTATAAGCGGAATACTTAGCCGCATGAAACTGTTCCGTACCGCGCTAAGCAAGATATCTCGCTCCGTTCCAAAAAGAATCATTGTGTTAATTTTAGTTCACAAAAACTCAGCTAGAATGCGAAAGAATGTTGGTTCACTACGCAGAAACACTAACTATCTCGTCCCGACAATATCGATTGATACAATTCGATGTTTTCGTATGTTTTGCTCACTGACTGCCGATACACCAGCGACTCTCTACGCGCCAAGCGGAATACTTCGCTAAACTGTAATGGCGGATTGTTTACTAACATTGTGATTAAGTATCGTCTGTGCTACGCTCTTGAAGTTTATAGTTTCTGTTTGTTTTTATATACATAAATGTACTTTAAGTAAAAGAAACATAAAACAAAATAAAAAATTTAAAAATCCTAAATAATTAATTTCTGCTCCATTATTACAGTTTCTACTTAATTGCTGTTATATTGTTGTTTTTTCTTCCTAAAGGTACCCAGGGTAGAATAAAAAAAAAAACAGATGTAAAAGAATGTGTTTTTATTTTCAAAATAAAATAAGCGTTAGGCTACATTTTAAGAATAGGAGCTTCAGCGCTCCAAGGGTTAAACCCTTCAAAAAATTGCATAAGACTTATAATCGTACAATATTTTGTTTAATTGGAATATCTATCTCATAAATAGTATATATTGTTTGAGATTTCACCATGTTTATACAAATCGTTCATTAGATATGATGATAAATATATAGATCGGGGCATCAAAATATATAGATAGATGCCCGGATCCGGATTTGTATGGATCGATAGAGAAATCAAAGTTAAATGTATATTAACCAAAAAAAATATATCAATAAATATATTATATTATGTATTTTCATGGGGATTTTTAGTAACTTTGACCCCCCAAACCACCTAAAATTTTGATTTTTTTGAAACCGTTTCTTAGCGAGCACCTATGGCCCTAGAGGAAGCTACATGCCAAGTTTCATTCCAATCCGTGTGGTAGTTTTGGAGAGATCGTGATTTAGTAAATTTGACACCCCCAAACCCCCCCTAAAATTTCGATTTTTTTTAACCCTTTCCTAGCGAGCACCTATGGCCCTAGAGGAAGCTACATACCAAATTTCATTCCAATCCGTTTTTTAGTTTTTGGAGAGATCATCATTTAGTAAATTTGACCCACCCAAATCCCCCTAAGATTTCGAGTTTTTTGAAAACCTTTCTCAGCAAGCACCTACGGCCCTAGATTAAGCGTGTTAGGTTTTTTTATGTATTTTACTAGGTTTACCTTAAGAGGTTCACAATCTCTAAACCATGTATGATTTGTCTTATTTGGGGGCTCCACCAGATTCGACTCGAATCAATCTATGCTTGGCTTGACTCACAATTAATTGGTTGAAATAACTTCAGAGACATTAATAGTTTGAATTAAACATATATATAATTGAAATTAAAAATTTTACACATCATTTGTAATCTGATTAGTACAAATTTATTTATTAATACTATTATCTTAAGTTTAATTGAGTCTAGTTGATATTATTTAGAATAATTGAGTCTACTTGATATTAGATACAATGAAAACTAGTAAACTACGCAAATAATTTGTTTGCAGCTTTCTTTACTCTACATTTAACGATCAACTTCTTGTTGAAATATCTACTTCATTAAAACTATAATTATTAATATTCTAAATTGGCTAGACTCTATCGACTTGATTATGATTTAATACTACTGATAATAATTAGGCTAAAGAAAAACTGCGCAAATTAACCTATTTGCAGTTTCTCAACATTTAATGTTTGAGTTAATTATAATAATGATAATAATAACAATTGTAAAACACAGCAAATAATCAAGTTGGCATACCTGGGCTAATGTTTAACATATTCTTAACTTAAATAACAGATTAACTTAGTATAACAATAATTAATTTTAAAGTCCAAAATTTAACAGCAGTTTTTTGACAAAACAAATATTCTAATGATTTATATTGGTCCCTTTTCAATTGCTTAACAGGTACTTAATCTCAAGTCCTTGGCAGCTAATCTTATGAAGATAATCCATTAGCAAAACTATATTTGTAAATTGTGCGTTTATTTATGAGAGATTCATTATTAAATGTGATTGCTTACTTTTATTTCTGCATGTGATTTTGTTTTTATTATTAATTTAATTTCGAGACCTGTCTTAACATTAATTTATGACAATTTTATTCTACTTACATTTTTCGTTTTCCCCTTTTGCCACTCACTTTAAATTGATTTTTTTAGAATTCACTTTATAACTTTAATTTATACATTTATTTTATTTATTTCACTGACACTAAACACTCGTATTTCCGAATGGGCTTCAAATTTGGTCCTTGGGTAGAATCCCGTATGGATTATGTGTATTACTTGTTTTTACATTGGTTGATGATTACTTGAACACTTAATTGGTGATTTTTTGTTCCTTCGCTTGATCTTTATAACCCAAGGTAAAATGTACTTAGTCGTTTTGAAGCGGTTTTTTTTAGGTCTTGCCCGTTCAAATGATTTTAGAATAAGACCACGCTTTTCACGCTCTCTCCCTACTGCTGCAACCAACTCCTTTTGAAAAACAGTCTTCCTATTGGCTAAAGTTTTTTCTATCATCTCTCATTGGCCTTTCATTTATTTTTTAAATTTGTGTATCTGTAAATTCTTATGAAACCATTCTCATGATATTATGCACTGTTCGCTAAAATTATGTGAAATGTAATATGAGTCGTTTCACTTGTTTCAGAGCAAGTTGTTCTAATGCTGCTGACTTGATTGAAATGTCTGGGAACATAACCTAATAGTATACACGTTTGTTGATTGAATCAGTTTTAATCTGTTAACTGTCTAGAGCAAAGATTTCTTCTTAACTAACCTGCTTTTAATATTGGAATCTTTCTATAATTTGTTTTATTTTTTTTTATTTTAATTATTTGAGTCTTTGGGATATTGGTATGCAAAAATATATCCCTGACAAGCTACATACCAAATTTCATTCCAATCCGTTCAGTAGTTCTAGAGAAATCGTGATTTAGTAACTTTGTCCCCCCTCCCACAAACCCCTCTAAAATTTCGAATTTTTTTAAAACCTTTCTTAGTTAGCACCTTTAGCCCTAGAGGAAGCTACATACCAAATTTTGTTCCAACCTGTTTGGTAGTTTTGGAGAAATTGTGATTTAGTAACTTTGATCCCCAAACCCCCCTCCCCCTAAGATTTCGAATTTTTTAAAACCATTTCTTAGTGAGCACCCTAGAGGAAGCTTCATACCAAATTACGTTCTAATCCGTTCAGTAGTTTTTGAGATTTCGTGATGAGTCAGTGAGTGAGTGAGTGGTATTTGGCTTTTATATACATAGATTCCTTCTTGATTTGCGATAATTCCTCACGATGTTTTTATATATGAATTGAATTCATTCACTTATGCATTTAATTATATTCCACCAGACCTTAGGTCAGACTACTGCAATAATAATAATTTCCTTTGTTGCAAAAATGGGCTTTCCCTTGGAAAATGTTAAATTTGTTTATCACACTTCACGTTATGTTTTATATTTTAGCTAAATGTCTAAATTTTGTTATTTATCACCTTAACAATGGTTTTTACTTAGATTATAGAACCATTTTGAATTATTAGAATACTTAATGACCTTATATTAATGACCTTTGTAATGCGCGACTAAATGGCAGCTTGACATCGTTTGCAGATGATACTGCACTATGTTATGTTGAAGGTACATGGAGTGATGTCAAAAAGGCCATGAATGATGACCTAAGAGCCATTAGATGGTGGTTTTTAAAAAATCGTATGGTCCTGAGTGTGGAAAAAACTAACTACATAAATTTCATGTTAAAGGGAAGTTATGACTTCACGGAGGATTTAATATATCCTTGCTCAAATTGTACGCGTGAAGGAAGTTTTTGCAAAAATGCATGTTCAGTTGTTAAAGCAAGAAGCTGCATAAAATATTTGGGTGTATTCCTCGACAGTGAATTAAATTGGAAAGTTCATTTGTCTAAGTTAAAATCTAAATTGGGTAGTATTTTAAGAGTGTTTTATTTTCTTAGAAATATGTGTCCTCCGGATGTTAAGCGCATGATTTATTTTTCACTGGCTCAAAGTAGGATAGAGTATGGTTTGTATAGCTGGGGAGGGACTTACATTAGTAATCTGATTTCTGTAATTAATATTCAGAAACAGTTTGTCCGGATGATCCTAAACAAGAGTAGGTTGGAAAATTCAAAACCATTATTCATTTCTTTAAGGATATTACCTTTAAGATACTTGTATATTTACAAAGTACTTAAGTTATTTTTTATTAAAAGTGGAAACAGGCAGCTTTCTGATCGGTGTGATGGGAGGAGGGAACGGTTAAGAAGTGCAGGAAATTTTGTAGTGCCAAAGCCTTTTAAGACTTATTTTACGAAAACGTTTTGTTTCCTCGGGCCAAAATTGTTTAATGTACTGCCTGGCCACATCAAATGTGGAAATCCACTTTCATGTTTTTTGCGAAAATTAAGAAATTGGCTCTTTGAACGGGAAGGCGTTGAACACTTGTTAAATGTACATAGTTAATAGTGATTATATAGTTAGTTATTATATAGTATAGTGATCTTTAGGTATTATTATTCCTCTTACAATGATCTTACATATGTGTAAATTTTTGTTATTTTGTATTTTTACGTTGTTTTTCTCCCTTGTTTAGCAAGAACATATAATGTATATTGTTAATATTTGGGTAGAATGTTCGCCGATATTTTTTTAATTAATTTCTGAAAAAAAAACTCTTTTTAAATTATAATTTTGACTTAGGAGCTGTATATCTTTTGGTTAATTTTTGTCTTACTGCTGTCATATTTATGTTTCGGAAAATGTACGAGTGGCTATCCCCAAAGCGGGCTATGCCTTTAGGGGAGCCGGGTATTTCTTCTTTGTTTTTGTTTTTTCTCTTCCAGAGTAATGTGGGTTTTGTTTCTTTGAAGTGTATTATATATATATTTTTTAAATTCTGTTTTATTTAAGTAAATGTGTTTTTACTTTAAGTTAAATAATACAATGTTATTGTAATAAGCTATGTATATTAGTGGTAAGTATAGGTATGTAAGTGCGATTGGGAGAAAGTGTTTATTTTTTAGAATATGATACAATTCAAGGTTCACTTTATGTCTGTTGTTAAATTTATTTTTTGTTTTCTTTCACTGTTTCCTAATGTATAAAATAGCTTTAATAGATGTGTTCATATTTTGTATTATGTATTGCTTCTGGAGGGAGTTAATAAATAAAAAAAAAAAAAACTTAACCCTCAAAGTGGCAGACTGCAGTCTCTCGGTCGCAAATGCAACCCGCTCGAACCTTAGCGACAATTTGCATAATCGATAATAATTTAATCCACTTAAAATCATCCAATTGTAATAAAACTTGCACCATTAGAAAGGAAATTAATGAAATTTTAATTTTTGTATATACAACTCTATTGTAAAACGTATATTTACATATGTAATCATCGTTTTAAAATATGCAAATCGTACTACAGCTATTTCCGCGGGCGAATTTGCATACAATTGTACTGTTATTTCCCACTTCTTCAATGTTGAAATCCCCCCTACTAAAGTATTTATATCGAGATTATAAAGCTACCATTGGAATCTTGAAGATTCTATCTTTCTAATGGTGCCTTCCAATCAGATGTCACTATTTAACAGGATTAATTCATACAATGTCTGTAAACCCTTGCGATTGGACAGGTTTTCAACCAATGAAACAGCCCATTTGTCAACCGAGATATGCCTACTGTATCATATGTGTTGATAGATTTCTTGACACCATTTTGTAGAGAAAAGTCTGACCTTTTTAACGGTGAGAATTAAACTAGACTAAACCAGTTTTTTTGTCTGTCTAGACAGCAGGAGAATGTACATATCTGGTGAGATCGCCTCGAGCGTTCTGTTCCCATGCATACAACAGAATGACAAAATGCATTCTTTACTAATGGCAAAATGTCATTTGATTTATGTCATTTTGTTATTCAAATAAAGATAACTCAAACACTTTTGTGAACTAAGGAAAGACAATTATACCATTCTTTTGTTTAATTTATCCTCTACACTTTGTTATAATAATATTTCATTTTTGGGCAAAGCATATATTAGTAAATTACGTTACAATCTAGGCCTAGGTTTGTTAGCAGTCGTGTACTTGGAACATAAAAATGTTTTTTTTTCAAAATAAGAAATTTGAAATTGATAAATGTTTTTATACAGTTCTATTTAGAACTAAATTACAAAACTTTTTTACGCTTACGAAAAAAATACAAAAAATGTTTACTACTTGTTACGTAGGCCTAAAGTTAAACTTTTTCCTTTTGTTACTGAACATTTTTTGTTTCTTGAGCTAATAACTTTTACAATTTCAAAAGAAACTAATTTTTAGTGGATTATTTGAATTCTTTGAACTTTCTTCTACAAAAAAGCTATTGAACACTTTTGAATTTTTGTTTATTTACAATTTTTGGCAATTTTTTTAAAATATGCTTGCAAAACGACATAAACGGGCTGGACAATTTTAGCTTTAACGATGCCAGTTCTAGGGTTAAGGAGCATTTAGTTAAAGTATTAAACTAAGAAATAATTCTCTTGTAACCATAAAACAGATGTTTTTTAGAAATTTATATTGTGAGATAAGTCCGCGAATACTTTCAACCAATCATGTCGCTAGGACACGCCTTACTTGTAGGCTATTAGTCAATTTCTTAGCTGAAATATGGTAGATTCCAATGTTTTCTTCTTTGAATTAGAGTGTTCTTTTAAATAGTTGCATTAGATTATCACATTATTTGGGAAGGTGGTTTATTTCTGAATCGTTTGATATTTGCAGTTGAGCCATACCTATTTTTGATAAAAGAATGTTATTTATGGAATTTACTTCCCTTGTCTGCGGTTTTTGTCATTTATAAGAGTAGGCTGAATGTGTGGTGATATATTTAATTTTTAATGGTTTCCTATGTTTTTGACTATTTATTTACATCCGATGATGAGTTAGTTTATTTAGAATGTAAATTTTTTCGGTGTTTCATAGAAACAAGAACAAATTATTGTCCTCGAGAGTAGGTTTTTTCGCAGACATCCGCTGATGTATACCAAATGCGTATTAATAAAATAAAATTTTATAAAATTAGCTCTAATAATATTCAACATCATATTCTTTTGCAAAAATTCGTCATTGTATTTTAAATAATATTTCAACAATGGTAGTTCATAAAATTGGTACAAATTTTGTTCGGGTATCGATTTTTTTTATGGACATTACGCTGAGATTGTACAGGGTGGGGCAGAATGGACTTCCTACTTTCAAACACTCACTGTAGAGCGCGCAGTTGGGTTAGCGGAGTGGGAGCAGTGGGGGAATCGACGACATTTTCATTTCAGTAGTCGCCATGCAGTGGTCTGGTGAGCATCGAGGGTTTGTCGTAGAAACGTTCTTTAAAAACAATGATAGTGTGGCGGCGACGCAGAGGGCTTTTCGTAGGCGGTTTAGTTTGGCTCGTCATGACAAAGTTCCTGATGCTATAACCATTAGGAAATGGATTACTAGTGTACGGGCGACAGGATCTGCACTTCCTAGAAAATCAGCTGGGCGACCTAAAAGTGTGAGGACACCTGAAAACATCGTGGCAGTGAGAGCGTCCATTGAACAGTCTCCATCGCGCTCTGCGCTTAAACATGCTGCTGCCCTTGGAATATCGTCCAGAACGGTAAGGCGAATTTTACACATTGACCTTCATTTACACCCCTACAAGATGATGGTCGTTCAAGAATTGAGTCCACAAGACTGGTTGAAACGTACAGATGCTTGCAATGAAATTTTAACCACTGTGCAACCCATCGCTATTCTGTGGTCTAGCGATGAAGCGCATTTTCACCTATCCGGCACAGTTAATAAGCAAAATTTTCGTTACTGGACAACTGAAAATCCTCGTGACCTTCACCAAAGACCTCTTCACATCCCCAAAGTGACAGTTTGGTGTGCCGTGTCCTCCATAGGCATTATTGGGCCTTACTTTTTTGAATCTCAAGGTTTAACTGTTACTGTTACCTCTGAGTGTTATTGTGACATGCTGGAGAACTTTTTTCAACCTAAAATGGAAGAGTATGGTCAGCAATATGACACACAAGCCTTTTGGTTTCAACAGGACGGTGCCACGGCTCGTACCGCCCTTCGTTCACGCCAAATCCTGCAAAGACTGTTTCCTGGCAGCCTGATCTCCTTACGAGGCGATGTTCCATGGCCACCTCGCTCCCTGGATTTGAGCCCATGCGATTTTTTTCTTAGGGGATATCTCAAAGCTGAGGTTTACAAAGTTTGACCAAGGACCTTGGAAGCTCTTAAGGAGGCAATTACAGATGTCATCGCTGGAATATCAGAAGATATGCTGAGAAGAGTTTTTGAAAACTTTTTTGAACGAATCAATATGTGCATCGCTCGCTAAGGTCGTCACCTGGATGAAATAATTTTCAAATCCAAATGAAAATAAAATGGCATTGAATGTAGTTTTTGGGAAATAAAAACGTTTTAAAATTATCTTTGTTCTTTTACAATTCACCCTTCAAATCAGGGAGTCCATTCTGCCCCACCCTGTATTATTACAAATAATTTATTGTATTACTGGTTGTTTGATAGGTACCGGTATTGGGAAACTAATTTTTGAACTATCGGTATTGGTATCGACCTATCCCTAATATTTACTCTATTATTATTTGTATTTTGTTTAAAGGTCTCATTGTGATAGCAAATAAATTAATATATTGGTGTTTTTACAGGAAGGGCTAGATCCACCTTCTGGTCTACCTCATCATTTTGAACATCTGTTGCTAGCCATAGCTAAGCTTTACAGTGACGACCCTTTGAACCTTAAATTAGAATTGGAGTATTGGTGTCCACCTGAAGGAGTTCAGTCTTCATCTTACTCCTACAAATCACCTCCTCGACAGGTTTGTCTTCTGTATTATGTTACTTTAAGTTCCCTAATATTACCAACATTTCTTCTGCACATTGTTAAAAAGGGTCTCTAATAGTTTAACCTGTGTACGATGTAAAACAAGCCAGATGTAATAATTGGTTCAATTAAAGTGATTAGTAAGTTAACCGCAATAAGTAGACATAATATGCTTTGGTTTGCTGTTTTGGTTTATCGTTAACATTTTAACCAGTGTAAGACTATAAATGTCAACCAAAGTTAACTTAGTTTAGAAGAAGTTATTGCAGGATATAGTGCTTACAACAGTAATAAATTTCACTTTTCTTTTGTATGTGCCTAAGTGGAAACTACACAACAACTGTGATTTTGAATCTAAGATACGTCGCAAGATATTTGTAACTTGGATATTAAGGGCCCTGACATACTTGCAAGTACAGTAGAGCGTCGATAATCCGGACGTCAAAAATCCGGACCGTCGATAGTCCGGATTTAATTCCGGCGAAAAAAAAAAGAAAAGAAAACTAAGTTGACGTGAATACTGTACAAACATAAACATTTTTGTCAAAAAAAAGCATTGATGCGACAGACTGGGCAGGGTCATCTTACTGCCACAAAACAATGCAAGGGTATTCTGCTTATAGTAGGGGAGGAGGGTGGGGTAAACAACCAGTCTGACTATGTACCTGAACACCTCCCGCTTCCTGTGATTTCTTCGTTAGTTGCGTCTCTTGACTACAAGCTGTTACTACACCTGTACTGTATTGTTTTCTGTGCTTATTAAATTGTACTTTAACTTCTATCGCCAATCGTTTGCGTTAGTTACTAAAGCGAACCTCTTCTGTAGTTCAAAAATCAATAACAGACCTTTTTAAAAACTCAAGCAATGTATGAACTGTTTAGTATTCTGTAAGTACATATATACTGTATTGTACATTACATATTACTGTAGCCTATGTATGTATATTCTATCATTTAAATACATTATAAGTTCATATTAATTAATGGTTTTATTTATCTGCTTCATTATTTAACCACTAAAGTGAATTATTAACAGTTTTATCAAGTTTTATTTTTGATATGAACTTAAACGAATTTTTTTTCGAAAATCCGGACATTCTGATAATCCGGACAGGGTCCGGTCACAATTAATCCGGATTATCGACGCTCTACTGTATTAACATTTAATAATCTTTTATATAAACGGTACGGTCTGTTCTTTTCTTTATATTTTTAAAACTTATAATTTCCTATAGTACTTGTACAATGATTGAAAACTTGAATTTCTAAATTTAGTGAAAAGTTTATAATTCTAATATTGTGCAATCATGTGTAGCTATGCAGATAGATTTGTGGTCGGGGATAGAGTTAGGCTATGTGACGTCACAAAGTCACATGGTCTAGACTCTAGAGACTGCCAGCTGATGGAACTGGGTCAAGTTGCTACAGGTGATTCACTGAAAGATGAGATTTGAACATATAGCATATGTTATGAAAGTTTATTTACATACTGAAGATTTTTGAGGTTATAAATTTAAAATCATTTTGTTTAAGCTTTTTATATGAAATTTATTTACATTTTATAAATAGTAAAGTATAATTAATAACAAGAAACACGTTCTATATAATTTTTAATAATTAACAAGTTTTTTTATTTTTAACTTCAAGATTTTTGGCTAGCCGGAAATAAAGTTTTTTTTAGGGATGGGTCGATTTTCGATTCCAAATCGTGGCACTAGAATCGGCATCGAGTTGATTTCATGAAAGTTGATTCCGAGCCCGTCCACCACCAAATACGTTAGGTATGCCGATTAGGCCCTACCATGGCCGCAGTTTATATTGCCTCGTTATCCCATTTCATTCCAATACGAAGTATTCGGAGAATCTACACAGCACCAAAGTAATAGAGTAGCCGAAGTAGCCGTACCGTTACTTCTAGCCGTTAGTAGCGATTAGGCTTACTTTGTGGTTTGCAAACTAGGGATGGGTCGATACAGGCACCTATCAACAAAAAAACGGAATGTTCATGGAAGAAATTAACGCCCGAACACAATTAGCAGTAATTTCATGAAATATTGGCGTTAAAACGTAATTTAATACACCACAGTGAGTTTTCACAAAAGATGACGAAACCTGAATACAATTAGGCAAAATGTATGAAATATCAGTTAAAAAACATAATTTAAGTACCACAGTGAATGTCCGCAAAAAAAATCGATGCCCGAATACAATTTGTGCCAAATTTATGCCACTGGTGATGTATTATTTAAAATAAAATGCCGAATGTCCGCAAAAAATGCGACATCGAATATTATTAGCGCTAATTTTATAAAACACCGGCATTCGATCGCAATTATACAACAGCTTATGTCTGCGAATAAACCTACTCCCGAGAACAATGGAATGTCTGTATAAGAAATTGTTACCCAAATACAATTAACCTAGTCCAATTTAATAAAAACAATGCGTTAAATACAATAGCGTTAAAACATAATTTAAGTACCACAGTGAATACTCGCAAAAAATCTATCCCCGAATACAATTTGTGCCAATTTTATGAACATGAACTACCATTGGTGAAATATTATTCAAAATAAAATGACGAATGTCGTCAAAAAAATATGACGCCGAATATTATTAGCACTAATTTTATAAAACGCTAAGGTCCACTAAATTTAAATTAAAACGGCTAAGGTCCGCGAAAATGTAATTTAGATGACAGTTGTCAAATTCAGAAAAAGTGGAAATTAAATGTAGCTATTTTCGGGAATGAATAACAAGTAAAACAAAGGCATTCCGTCGGGACTCCTACAAAAATCATAAATCACGGGTAACGTAAGTCCCATGTTTTACCCGATCTAAAACAAATAGAATTATTACTTTAAACTTTTGTTACCAATCTATAAAATGTGTTAGTTTTCGTCACAGTAGACACCCTAATTCTATAAATAAGACACGATAAAAAATGAATCCAAAAGTCCGTTGGCCTTGAGCCTACCTGACTTGACTTCTTGTGTACAAATACCAGTCAACGCATGAACAAAAATGAAACAAGAAGCGTTTACTTAACAATTTACTGGGCATGTCTACATACATCAAATTAAGTATGTTTTTCATTTTCCCCTACTGATATTTATTTTATGTGGTTTTTCTGTTCTTAAGTTATCCTTAAAAAGTTAAACCCCTACTCCTTAATAGTATATTACTTTACAAGCCCGGTAAATAGGTCTTTCCATGCGAGCATGATAGTTCTTGCGTGAGGAGTGCGGAATTTGCATGCCCAAGCACGGAAAAACTTACCAGGGGAGTTACATACGATATTTATCATTATACTACACCGACAAAGACGCATACTTTTAATCAAAACATCTTTTTAATTAAAAAAACAAAACAATTAAACTTGTTTGATTTTTCTGTTACATTTCCATTGACAAAATCAATCAAGTGTTTACATAAAACTGATGTTTATTCTTATTAGTAAAATAAGCTGTAGAATGGTAAAATCATCAGTTTACTTAAAACTGATACGTTTATTCTTATTTGTAAAATCAGCTGGAGAACGGTAAATTTACTGATCCCTACACAGCTGATTTTACAGTATTGTGCAGAGAAAATAAAAGGACTTGCATACCTGTGTTTTCTATGTCTGAGTGCACAGGTATAGAAAACAGCTTTTTCGGTGCAGTATAGTGAAAAAAAAATATACTTTTTTTAATGAATTATGGTAATTGGAATCGGGAATCGATTTCTTGGAATCGGTATCGGAATTGATAAATTTGAGAATCGACACATCCCTAGTTTTTTTTAACAGTTTAACCTATCTTTATAAATTTGTGTAACCTTAACTTTACATATGTTACCCAGCCATATACAGTTTAGCTTTATAAGATAGTATAAATAAAACAAATTGTAAATTTAACATTGATTTGTTTACCTCAAATTAAAATAATAATACCGTTTTGTATCTCTAACTGATACACATAATGTCCTGGACTTTTAACTTCTTTTAATTTTAAACAGATCGTTTACATATACATTAGAGCTCTGCTATTCCGAATTAATTGGGACCGAACCCTGTTTGGTTCATAAAATTTTCGGACTAACCAAAATCATCGAAATAATGTAAAAAAGGATGATAACTCAATAAAAACAGTCTATTGTAAAGTGAGCAGAGTGTCCTCGAGCGAGGATGTTGCCTCGTCCCTGCATGATTTCTCTGTAAGACGCAATATGAAAATTAAAGGTATTTTTTTGTTATTACATTAGACTTGAATTTAGTATCTAACCTACGAAAGAAATGCAATAAGTGTAGGGAGAATTCAATGATACACAACAAAATAAAAAATGAACAGGTTTGTTAGTTTTCTTTATCTGCAACACACTTTTTTCTAACAAAAGGCAGAAAGCTCTGAAGATATTATTTCTAAATAGACCCTTCTAAAACCAACAAAAAATTTACATTGTTTGTTTATATTCCTTCATCTAAGACACACTTTTTGCCCCCCCCCCCCCCCTTGCCCTTGAGAAGACATGCGCTGAGATCTTCTCACCTTCTTCGCCATTTTACATTTCACAAGTGCAGCAACTGGTTGACCTTGCATATCTTTTTATTGTTTTTAGTTACGGTTCTTTGTATTTTATAGTATTGCTTAAAATTTTACAACATTAACATTGAATAAACTGTAAAACATTGTTTATTTTTGTACGTTTGTCATTTAAGATTACTTTTCTTAACTTACAAACATAATTTTTAATGATTTTTTCTCTAATTAGTGTTTGGACTAACCAAATTTTTGAATTAGCAGAACTCTGTTGTACCTTTTACCCTCCAAAGACAGCTTAATTAAACCATTAGACATCCGTTTTCCATTTATAGATTCCCTGTCACCTACCTTAATGGGACCGGGATCCTTGGTCGCATAAAAAATAATTTGGTTAAATCGAAAAAGGCTACTACTCTTGAATAACCTTTAAATTCTATAATGTCTATCAGTTTAAAAAGAATAAGTAATACTGTTTAAAAACAAAAATTACTCACCCAAATCAGTTGGTAACTGACATTTACTCCCGACACATACATTTTTAATAAATAAAAATATGCAAATATTGCCAACACATGGAATTGCTTTGTGTGGTAGGCTCCTTATTCTATGAAAAATGCCCTGTGCGATTTTTGGTGTTTTCTAATCTTAAAATTCAGCTCAAAGAAAGGCGATTTCAGGATAGGAAGCTAATGTAACGATTGCTCTGACAGCGTTAAATAAAAGTAATTTGAAAAATGTTTATAGCAGTAGCATCACCACTGCTGTGTGATTAGTCAGACGGACTAAGGGTTTTAAATCAGCAAGTAGGCCATTTTTATATTTTGCAATGCTTTCATAGTTTTATCGATTTTAAACTAACACAAAAACAATCAATTATTAAAATGTAGTAGCCTATTATGGAATAAATAGATGCATACACATTACAAAATGGCAAAATATTTGGACTAACAACAAACTATAATTAACATAAAACACGAAGGATTAGTTATGGAACTAAAATCACAGAATTGATATTTAAAAATCACCTTTAGAACTGTGATTGCAAGGCAACTGATATCAGTGGTTATCGGTTACCGTGCAATAAATGCTGACACTAATTGCACTTTTTGTCTGTGCTATTTCAAATGCTTTTATATCCGTCCAATATTTTGTCGGCTGCTTGCTTACATTGGTACTGTTGGATCGATAATAAACGAATAAGGTTTTAAGAAGTGCAATTTAATAATATGTAGGAAAACATTTTATAGGAAATCAGTTTTGATTCGTTTTATATATCTTTCAAACTGTTAAAAGTTATACAAAATAGATTTGTACAATTATTTTACATGTTTATAGTTTGAAAGTATTTATAATATTCAATCCAAAAAATAAAGAATGGTTTCATAACTTTGTTTTGTTATTCTTGTGTAAGTCAACATAAGTAATAATTATTTATTTTGTAAACCAATGTCCTCTTATTAGTCCAGTCAAATAGTACACTAGAAATCGCTAAAATCACAAACTAACGGCTAGTTCTGATTTTTTAATATGTTGTTAGGACCACTACCAGTAGTGTATATCCAAGTTAGCAGTTTCGAAAGACCTGTGCAAACTTTGTAGCACGCGAAAAACAGAGAAATTTTCGCAGTTTTTTCACTATATCTCATAGACTGTGCGTTTTTTCATAAAACTTGTTATTTACGTTTTTAAAGAAGATTAAATTTGTTACAATTTGAGACCAGAACCAGCTCTGTAGCGCATAGATCAGAACCAATACAGCCCTCCAAAATTGGCAATATTTTTGCAAAAAAGTGTAATTTTAAAATTTGTTCACTTTTGACCCCAAAATCGGGGAAAATACTCATTTTAAGTGATAAATCAATCATAGGGGAAGATTTTGTAGCGAATGTTATTAGCTTTTAACGACGTCTATAGGTCTAACAGTTTCCTCACAATGCTTAAAAATCCAAAAGATGGGAAAACTGCATTTTTTGCAAATTGGCTCTGTTGAGTTCTCACGATGTATTTTGAAAGGAAAACCATGTACATCAGCAAGAAATTTGTATTTAGTCTATTAATAATGTATTTACAATGTAAGTAATTAAAACTTTTTTTTACATATCTATATGCATATTTACGAGAGATATTGTTGGGAGATTGTTGGGTTGGAATAGTATAGTTCATTTTGCCCGCTTCGTGGGTGGTTCCAAATTGTCAGATTCAGCACAAAACAACATCTGTAGGTCTAACAGTTTCCTCACAATGCTTAAAAATCCAAAAAATGGAAAAACTGCATGTTTCGCAAATTGGCTCTGTTGAGTTCTTACGATGGTTTGTGGGTTATTTGACTAAAGCACATATGAAACTTTTCAAATGTGTCTTTCGTTAGTTGAATGTGATTAAAAAAGAAAACTGCAGCCCCCCTTCCCTCTGGACTGTGGAATCAAAAATCACAAATCTATATAAACATATATAGATCATTTACCAATGTAAATAAAATGTGTGAGAGCTCGGTCAAGGACCTACGGCTTTGAAAAGGAAGTGATGAGATAAGAACGAACAGAAGGGGAGCTCGGCGCTCCTTTTCGTATAACTGAAAAGGTAGGCAGGCAGGTATTCCCTTCCTTCCCCTCCAAGAGCCCTTCGGGCACAAATAGGTTTCTCATTCACAGTTTAGTTTCTACTACTCGTCGCGCGCTAACAAAATAATGTCGGCTCCAGCGGGATGTTCTTTTATTTGTTGCAATCAGCGACCAAGGAATACTATAGACTGGCAATGTCGCGCAAGGCCTGAAGCCGATTCACCTATGAGTGGTGGGGATGAAAACGTCTGACTCCGCTAGCAACGTTGTGATTTAAGATGCAGATTGTGGGTTTTTTAAGTGAAAAAATTAAGGAAAAAAGGTTTTTAGAGGTTTGCAGACTAGTTTTTAAAGTATTTCAGTAAATAATTAGTATGATTAGTAATTATTAATTTGATTGGAATTATATATTTAGTTTTCTTTGATTTCTTTTAAATTCGTAATTTTGTCTATTTAACGAATATTTTTGTGAGTAAAGTTAACAAAATTGCGATTTAAGATGGATATTGTGGTTTTATTTTTTATTCTAGGGCAAGGATTGTTTTATAGTTATAATTTTGAATAAAATGTTGTTTTCTTTCAAAACCGTATAACTCGTTCAGTTTCCTTGTTGTTATTGTTCTTATTATACAATTTTAATATATTAATTAGCAATTTTTATTAAATTATAATTACTCGGACCATGAATGTATGGTACAATATAGTGATAGAACAAAAAATAGCGCTACAAATTAATGACAATAGCGCGCCGGTTCACAAAACAATCAAATCAACTCGTCACTATACCATAGCCTCCAGGCTAAATTAAGCATTTTACAAAGAAATGTAAAGGATTTTTTTTTTTTTTCTTGATTTCCAACAACTTTTACGCTTTGACAAATCACCTGCCCAAAAAATACAAAACTTTCTCGCTATGCCTAAATTTCATGTCATATGTCTAAACACAATGTAGACTTTCTTTGTTTTATATTTTTTTCCCGCTACATAAAATATATTTTTCTAATTTTGTTTGATACCGTCAGCACGGTCATAGTGTTTTAAGCAATATTTTAAAATTTCAGAATTTTACCTCAACACTAAGTGTGTGTTTAAATGGTGTTAATGAAACGCGGCGAATTAAAATGTGTACCGGTCGCGGACAGAGAATCCGGTGTTTTCACCTATGAGTGGGCATGGTCGCCTTCAACTCCCATTATGCGTTGTGCATGGGCTTTGCCAGTCTATAGTATTCCTTGGTCGCTGGTTGCAATATACTCGAGGAAGGTACAGTTGCAGTTGTAAAAAATGCGGAAATCAAGTGAGAAATGGGGGTAGAAGGTGCCAAGCAAATCACTGGCAACTCATTTGGAAAGGTTTCCTTCAAGCGAAAAGACAAAGTGCTCGAACTTTGGCATCAATGAGCACTTCCATCAAAGTAAGAGACAAACGTGTGGATGTAGAGCCACTGACCATCTTCCAGCATTTGTGTATCATCAAGCAGTCGGACAAAGAGTTAAAGGAACATTTCAAGTACGAGTTGGCTGCATACCCCATGGTATTATTCACAGAAGAGGGATGCACAAAGGAATAAAATCAAAGTTCTCCTAGCTTTCACTCCTCTCCCTCAAAACATCTCAGTAGGAGCCAACACGTTTGTAGTGATATATGGGGGTTATTTACTGCATAAGGTGATATGGCATTGTAACGACTCTGTTCGGGGTATTGTCGCAGGGTGCGTCAGCTACACCTTCAATCAGTTCAGACGGAACGTTGCTGTGTCTTCGACGGATATCCTGAGGATGGGGCAGAGAAGAACACAAAAACTGCCGAACGTGTAAGGCGCTATGGTTCTCTGCAGTGCAACGAAGTCATCTGTGAAGAGTCAACTATCATAAAAATGGCCCAGGAGAAGTTGCTGGCGAACGGCAGCAACAAACGACGACTAATTGCTTTGATATGCTCCGACTTCCAAAGCCAGGGAATTGAAACGAATCAGCACAGTGGAAGATGCTGACTGATATTGTCAAGGTGGCACTTGACAAGAGCACCTCTTTTCAGTCAGTGCTAATCATTGGAGAAGATATGGACCTCCTCGTCCTTCTCAATGGTTTGGGATCAACTGTGAAGAATGTTTTTTTTTTTTTTTCAGAAAGCGGCAGAGCTGACTCTGGCCTCTTACAATATTTGTCAACCTCATTTAATCGTGGAGATTTGGAAGTCCCCCCAGGATTCGAGTTGTTTCTCCATGCCTTCACTGGGTGTGACACCACCTCTGCCCTTCTCTTGTATGGAAAGAACAAACTGTGGAGCTCCATCCAGAAATACCCTCAACTCATCTCCAAAGCTGAAGTGTTCCTCCAACCTACTTCAACCCACCAAGCCATCGCAGATGCCAGAGAGAAGTGCCTAGTAGCTCTGTATGGAGGAATCTACACTGAGGAAATCCTCCAGTGACTGCGCTATAAAAGTTTTGTGAAAACAGCAGCCACCGCTAAGGTTGACCTCGCACGTTTGCTTTCAACGGAAGATGGTGCAACATTCCACGCCTACCGAACTTACCACCAAGTTCAGAAGTGGTTGGGGGTGGAAAAAGATGCCCCTCAATGGGAATGGAAGAAGGCAGATCAGGGGCTCATTCAAACAACAATGATGAGTGAAGTGGCATCCCCTCCCTTCTGAAGTTTCTATTATGTGGGTGCAAGAAAGGCTGAAGCGGAGGCGGCTGTACCTACCTCCTCAAATGCTCAGAACTTTGCCATTTGGCGTCTCTTGCCAAAACTTCGCCATAATTCAGATTGCCGAAGGAGGAGAAGACGATGTCGACAATCCACTACTGTTTCACTGAAATTTAACTGTTTTTCGCTTGCTACGAAGTTTGCACAGGTCTTTCGAAGCTGCAAACTTGGATATACACTACTGGTAGTGGTCCTAACAACATATTAAAAATCAGAACTAGCCATTAGTTTGCAATTTTAATGTACTATATGACTGGCCTATATTCCATTGTAGCCACACAATTCAATGGAATACGGAATAGTATTAACTGATATCATTTTCCATATCAGTTTTTCTAAAATGTTATGTGATTTGCAGCGTAGTAACCGAATATACTCATTATAAATCACTGTTTGTCACAGATATAGATCACTGATACGTAAAATCATGGTATAATTTTTAACTGGTACCAAAAATCAGCTAACGAATGAATCACTAAGAATGACAATAGAATTTTATATAATTTGTCAATTTATATTTTATGAAAAACAGCAATGAATTTTGTATTTGTAAGTCTTGATCATACATAAAAAATATAATATAAACATAGCTTAGTGAAAGTGTAATTTAGTTAGATGTAAACTGTAAATTAAATTAACAGCCACTACCACAGTAATTGAAAAATAACTTGTAACAAAGAGGTTACAAAATGTCTTTTTAGCTTTATCAGCCACATGTTGGGAAAGACAATTTGTAACGAAGTAGATGACGTTACAAAAGTTTATTAATGTTAAAAGTATTAAAAAAATATTTGTCCCAACTCTTAGAGCCAAAGTTTTAAAATCAAAATTTAAAAAAATTACCTGTTAATTATTAAAAATTATATAGAATGTGTTTATATTTATAAACTATTAATTATTATTTATAAAAATGTAATTATATTTCAATTGAATGCTCAAATAAAATTAGTTAAATTCATAACCTCAAAATATACTTTATTATTTAAAAACAATCCTCTATAACACATCCTCTATATATTCCATCTATTAAAGAATCACCTGTAACATACTGACCCAGTTATCAACTGAACTGTACCATAGACCATACGACTGTGACATCATTCAGCCTGACGATCCATCCCGCTAGAAACTTAACAGAGTACTGTTACATGTGGTTAGCCAATATCACTCCTTACAAATAATGATTAAATTTAGTATTTCGTAGGTTCGATCACTGTACAAGTACTTTGGGAATTGAATCGTGGATGCAAAACAAAAGAAATCGACTCACATGACAACTGACTTAGAGATTTTAGAGAAACATTTTAATAAACATATTCAATCTTGAAACATTGAAATAATGAATATTATATTTTAACATGGACACCTAAAGATTTCCAAGATTAATAATTTAGTTTATTTAATGAATATATATATCAATTAGAAATGAAAATAAGCAGACAGTATCAAAAATTAAAATATACTTAAATCTAATACTTGCAAGATTTTTTTCCTTCTCGTACGCGATTTGTTTTTCGTTAATAAAACGTCACACTTACTCACTGTTTATTCTTTATTTTTTTTTTATGAATTGTAATTTTTATTAATTTTTATAAATTTCCAAATTGTTTTAAAATGTACTGTTATTTAACTCACACTTTAGATTACAATCCTTAAAGGCAAAACCCGCACAATGTTTTCCACCTTGTTTTTCATGTACGTGAAAACTGACTTTTCCTACATAAAATCATTCAATTGAATAATTGCCAATGCTTTGATTGATAATGTAAACAGTATTTAGTCTATTCTTAAGTAAATAATTTCATTTACGTCCTTTAAAACCACTTTTCCATCTTAAGTATACGGACTAACACGTCCTCCCCGTTGTGAGCCTATTGAAGAACTGATTTCGCCATGAGCTTTTTAGGCTCTCCAAACATAGCTACTTCTGTTTCTATTCTGTTCTGGACTTCTCTCGAACTTTCCAGAACTTTTAATCTAATAATGTGTGCTCTAATTGTACATCCTGTTAGTTTCAACCCGCGAACCTTTTAAACTTTTAAATATTATCTTTATAATTTCTCCTAAATTTTACAATCATACTATAAACTTAAAGATGTGTGCTTTACAGATGTAATTTGTTTTCAAATTAACTGTCTGCTTTGTTTTCTTAATATTATTTTAGTTGATTTATTTCTTTGTGATGACCATTGATTACAAACAATAAAAACAATAATGCTACTATTTTAATTTATACGAATTCGAAGAATTGCATATGTTAAAAACTAAACTATGTTACTTATTCACAGTACATTTAAATTACATTACATTGTTTAAAATAAACAAGTATTGTAAATAAATAATTACTTTTCAATTATTGTTGCAGTGAGTGGTCATTTCTGGATATGATTTATTAAGTGTACAATATCGTCCCAGGGATATAGTGATGTACATTGGATTGTTTGTTTTAGGTTTCCTTGTTTAAATTTGTGCGGCAGAGTGGTGATATTTTACCAGCAACTCTGTTTGTACCGTATATGAAAATGCTTGCCTCATTAGCATCTTCTAAAGAAGGAGCTAGGCAAGCTTTCAGTCTACTAAAGCATAATCAGCAGTCCACTAATTGGGAGCACTTTTTTGATTCACTTAACAGGTAAAGTAAATGGCAATCATTAGAAACATGTTAAATCATCTTTGACTTGGTCTACTCTTAGAAAAAACCCAACCAAATTTTGGTTTAGGGGTAGAGTTTATTTTGGTCCAATTTTTTTCTTCTAAAACAATAATTACACTCAATTTTAAAAACATTGTTTAAATATGTTAGTAGCATTTTGCTCTGCATAAGGATGCACACTGTCTTGAATTGTTATTCAAAGAAATCTTGATTCAATTCAAGATTCTGTGAGGAGGCAATATTTCAGTGAGTAGAGCAACGATCTTTCTATTGGCCTCAGTAACAATGTTCAAGGAAAATGTGCTGTTTTTGACTTAATTAGAATTCAGGATTTAAAAGTTGTTAAAAATATAACCATTCCTTTAACTGATTTCATAGAGTAGGATACCCAACCAAAATCGATAAAACTGCTATTGTTAGGCCAATTTATA
>JAGFPH010005259.1:75360-89940 GCA_018207615.1 Philaenus spumarius
CCCTGATAAGTGCTTTGAGATTTATCATACTTCTCCAACATACTAGTCATTGTCCAATAATATGTTGCTTTTTGTATTTTTAACATTAACTTGTATTTTTTATATATTATTTCATAATATTACTGCTAGAATTTAAAAAAAATTCAAAAACTAAAATTTTGTTTTTTTTTTAAGAAATTTGTTTTACTATTTTGTTTTACGAAATAAAATGATGATACTTTTTTTAACTACCCTTTCACATACAAAACAAAAACAAAAATTAACTTTGAAGAAAAACTAAAAAATTTTAAGTTATTTTAGCGTTGAGGTGAAATAAGGCAAATTTTATTTAGTGTCCGAAGGGTTAAAAATTGCAATCATAAAATTACTTGAAAATTGTTTTGATATTCTTAAATCAAGAGCTTTCAAAAAATATCTAATACAACAATATCATTACATATATTTTACTGTAAAGGGATAATAAAACATAGGCAAATTAATAAATTTATATTAACATATTTTTTGAGTTCTGATTATTGGAATATGTAGCGTTTGAAATGAATGCATATCAAATTGTAAATACAGATTAAACTGTAACCTCACACGACCTAGCGTCTAACCTATACAACACAGAAATAGCTGTTATAGACCACTCCACAGCGCATCGAGGCACGTAGGCATTTACGAATCACTCTCATTTCATCTTTCAAAATGGCCCGACCTTCAAAACGACACGTCAAATTAATACTTTCACTAATGAAAAGTAAAAGATAAAAGAATAGTAAGCAATGCTTAGATAAAAATAGTCGTTCGCAAATTCAACTGTGATATCAATCGAAGTAGCGTTTTCTGCGTAATGTGAAGTGAATCAATTGTAACTCGTAAACCGTCGGAAATGATCATCTCTCTCTTACCAGGTAAAGAATTCAAACAAATCTTTTAAACTAATTTCCATCTGAGTTTGCTATAAAAATGTATATTGTCTGAATTTAACTGTAACTATATCTCTACATTTTACAGAGTAATTTTCTGTCATAACTATATTTAGCCTAAAACAGCCTATCTTTTAATATCAGTATATAGCTATTATAAACCTTAAGCAAAGAGCAGTTTAATATTTAATAGCCTTTTAAAATCCATGTAAAAGAAAAATATACTAATAGTGTCTGCTCAAAGTATTTCTTCAATTAATTTCATAAAATCATAAGTTACAATACAGTTTTATACTTGATGTTACAATACAGTTTTATACATGATTTTAGACATGACCGTTTATAAGCAACCTTGAACTTAAAAAACTAAGTGCATAAGTTCTGAAACTAAAACGTGTTGTATTTTGTTCGTAGTGAAAACCACTGGTACAAGAATCACCTGTGTTTCTACATGAACTGAACTTTGAACATTTCTGTTATTCCACCGCCTTCGCAAAGAACCATTTGTGTGCAATAGTAACTTAAGTGCAATATAACTGATCACACATAAATGATACTTGATTTTGAATTAGCTATTACTCCTTTTTAAAATAAATTAACCAACAAAGGCTATTTTAACTTACTAATCTAACAAGGGCTATAAACGAAAATTTTCTTTTATTAAACAAAACTTGGATGGGATAGCATGCATTTTTAGACCTTACAACCCCAAAGGTTATTTCAAAATTTAAATTGTTTTTTTTATTTATTTATTACATGAGGGATGTCTCGATAAAAGTATAAAATTAAACTCCATTATTTTTATAATTTAATTTTTTTTCTTAGTATTAATGTTGGCCAACGAAATAAAAGTTATTAGTAAAATCATGGTAAAATGTATTTAATTTTGTAACTTTGTAAATGTAACAAACTGTATTTTTTTAAATTTTGATTATAAATAGGGAGGGTTTTCAAATTTTACTTTTGGGGAGGAATTTTTTTGAACTTAACTAAAATAATGTTGTAATGTAAATTTTCAATTAAAAATCTTTCTTAATTTTGTACATAAGGGTATATAAATTTTCGTTGTTCTCTCTTAAGGGCATATCAGTTAAAAAAAATATATATATACATATATTAATTTAAAGTAAAGTTTAATAAACAAACTGTTTATTATGTGAATTGTATTTATTGTGATTTCCGGTAAATAGCTAACTCAGGTGTTTGAAAACAGCTTTAAAAAAGGTAAGGTTACAGACCATAATTCATTGTAAAATCTTTTAGTTATTTTTTTATCTGTCTTATGTATGTACCATCTTAGTTCGGTCCAGTACGTTTTTCCAAATCGTTATTTTTCTTTTAGATGGTAAAAACTACAAATATATGGGGGTTTACAATGTTTTATAATTGCATCAAATTTCATTCTGATAACTTTATCCATTCTTGAGAAATAAACTGTGACAGACTATATACATAAGTGTTCTGACTTTTTTTTAAGACGTATCTTATGTTACTCTAAAAATGTATCTATTTGCCTGCTATATACACCTAATAAATTTATTGTTGCTTAAAATTTGTTGGAGTAAATAACTGGAGAATGTATTAAACAGAGGCTTTTTGTTTAGCAAATTAATGAAATAACTTAAACTAACCCTTATTGCAAAGCCAAGGAACAAACTTATCTAATAATTACAAAATCTATTTAATAATATCAAATAAATTAGGGTTACCTTTTCCTGTTGATTTTTATAAGAGCGAGAATTAAATTTGAGCAGAACAGAATGTAAAATATAAGTAAGATATGGATCGAAACCAGGTTTTCTATTGCCCACTCCTAGAAGTCGAGGGACTGGAACATCTGTTAAAACATCCAGTAGACGCAGCATAGCTCTGGTCAATGGGTATTCTTCATTTCGGGATTCCAATTCTTCTAACTCTGTCTGTTCAATAACAAATAAATAGTATAATCAACATTTTTGTGGGAGGTAATAAAATAACCTATAATACAAACAATTTCATTTTTTAAATTATGACCTTTTAATAAATCAATTCATCACCATCAACAGTCTATAAGCAAACAATTCAAACTGAAGTTTGCTGGCATTTTGATACCTGTAAACTTGATTAAGACTGCCAGAGCAGTATCAATTATTTCATAAATAATAAAATATGGTTTATTAATTCAAAGAAATTCATATTACCATTGATTATAAAAAAATGTATCTAGGTAGGGGACCTCAGGAGAATTATTATGAAGGGTTATTCTAGTTCTGCCTAGTAAGAGTGGAGTGGAACTATTCGTCTTAGTTTAAGTCATTGCTTAAGAGGAACTCATTCTGTTGAGATAGTCAGAAACACTTAAATTATAATCCCAAAATTGTCACACTAAATTGTCCTGCTTTTCTAATCTCTAGAAGTTTAATCAATGATATTATATATGAAAGGCATGATGTCTATCTCTAACAAATAAATGAGCATAAACAGTAAAAAAATACTATAGTGAAATTAAAATTGTTTCAAAACAGAATAATTTGTTAATTTGCAATCAAAGTGCATTAAAAATAATCAGATTATTCCCAAAACAGTACAGTATTTTCTTCTACTTAATGGCAGAATTCTCTTTTAAAGTTGTGTCAGACTTTCTTGATCTAAACAAAAATGAGAGAAATTATTATGACTCAAGGAAATTACTGGTGATTGAACTTCCAAGGTCAATGATTCTATGACTTTGTCTTTAGTGAGAAGGGTCAGTTTTTTATTTTAGTAACTTCAAATTAGTAAGACATCACTGTTTAACGGATAATCTTTCCACAGCTAGAAACCAGTAAAAAGTAAAGTATTTGGGTTGTCTAAACATGATTTTCAACCCTGAAGTCCTAAAAAAAGGGTGGTTTTTGATATATATATATATATATATTATTATTTTTAATTTGTAATAATTTACCTGCTTACAATTAAATTACAAATGTAAAAACATGGACCAAGACCGGGATTTGAACCCAGGACCTTTACTATTCCGGGGTAACGATAACACACCAATATCTGGAGCGATCAGGGTAGCCCAGTCGAAAGAGCATTACCACGGAATGGTAAAGGTCCTGGGTTCAAATCCTTGTTTTTTCACATGTAATATAATTATATACATTTTAGCGTTTTTTCACCTTTTACATACTTTGAGGGAAAACTATGAATTTTGGTGAAAAATATCAAGAAAGCAAAGTTTGTAGAGCATCAAATTTAATAAAAATTTAGTTTTTACGTTTCAGCATAGTTTTGCCGCTCTAGAGGGAGTGAAAGAAATATGTTTGTTTCTTTGAAGATAAAAGAGTATAATATTTTCTTCTACTTAAAGGTGTCTTACTGGCAGAATTCTCTTTTAAAGTTGTGCCAGACATTCTTGATTTAAAAAAATGAGAGAAATTATTATGGCACTTTTAACAATCCAAAATATATTTAAATATATAGATAGGAAATTAATTAATTAGTTAAGAAGAAAGAATAGGCCTATTACAGATTTGATATAAAAGAAGTGTTTTAATTTAATATGTTAAACTAACTACTGTCGACAGAAGTAAAGAATGCGAGGCAGTTTAAATGTCTTCGCTACTACAGTCCAATCAGAAAACATAAGTTTTAAAGCCCACAGAATAAATACATATATACTGTTTAGTATTAATATTATTTTAACTTCATTTAACAATGCAGTTATTTTATGAATGAATGATTGTTATTTTAACTTTTTAAATTCTATTTAACGTCTTAATTAAAATTTAAATATTTTCTGTATATTATTAAGACCGGCTAATTATAACAAATTAAGTCACACAAACTTTGAAATTTTTTTATTAATGTCAGTCTAGAGTACTAAAAAATGGATAAAAATTGAGGATAAAATTTAACAAAGTTCAATTTTTATAGTGATATTATAAATACTTTTATTGCAGTGTTTATCAATTTTATCACACTGAGCTTCTTCATCACACTCTTTAATTATGTTCCTGATAATTTCCCTTGTTTCACTATGAATCGTCTGACCTTTTTTACGCGCTGAAGCCATTTAAAATGTTAATAATAATTAGAGACCGTGTAAAAAACGTAAACCAAAGCCGATAAAACAAAGTCCGTGTAAGCCGTAATTCCGTAAAGCGTGTATTCCGTAATCCGTAAACCAAAGCCGGTAAATCAAAGTCCGTGTAAGCCGTAATTCCGTAATCCGTAAACCAAAGCCGATAAATCAAAGTCCGTGTAAGCCGTAATTCCGTAAAGCGTGTAATCCGTAAACCAAAGCCGATATATCAAAATCCTAGTATGCCGTAAATCAAAAACTAAATTATAATAAAAGCCGCGAAAACAAACCTACTCCAACGAAAGACAAAACTCAACTGTCAGCTTGGTGCTTAACATGGCTAGCGAACGCGAAAAGGGTAGTAGTTTGGTCAAGGTCAAACACTTCCAGCGGATTGCTGCCTCGCATTCTTTACTTCTGTCGACAGTACTTATTATTGTCTTTGTAAATGTATTTTAACGAAATTAACATGAATATACAAAATTTTAATCATATCATACTTCATCTCATTTTAATTCATACACATAATACATATGGTAAAAGTCAAGAAGGAAAGAGTAAAAACATATGTTTAAAAAAAAGAAGAAATTTTCAGAACAACAAAGAAAGCATATTGTGAAGAAAGATTCATTAATTAACAAAAAGATATTGAAGAAAAGATACGAATTTATATTGGTGAAATTTTTAGATGAAACTGTATTTTATTAAATGTTTGATTAATTTAACATTGAATACTACTGTCAATAAAAAAGTTTCATATATCTAGGCCTAAACGAATGTTAAATATTGAGAAGACTATAATTGGTAAGAATGTTCTAATTTATAACCTCATTTCAATTTTGTTATATTTGTTCTCCGAACTGCCAAGAACCGAAACTTTTATATTATAAATAAACTGATAATGCTTTTTTTATGTGTATAATAATTTATGTGTAAATATTAACAAATTAGTAGCAACAAATAAAATAGTAGTGAGTTATTACACGCTTGATTTGTGACAGTACGCACCGGTACCTCTGATTGGCAGGGGAGGATATAAAACGTAATTTTTAGAGCAGTGGAATGATGGCCTATTGAAGCGTTGTAAAACTAGGTCTACTTGGTGTGTAACTAGACTGTACTTTATTTTTTATTTTTTTAAAGGGGAAAAACCTAGGTGGTTATCATCGCCTAACTGTACTTTATTTAGCTGTAAGCAGGTAGAGAGGACAGAGTTATAATATAGAGTGGCTTTCCCTACACTGAATGCATGCGGGGCATTGAGGCCGGTAGAGGCCGCTATTAGCGGCCAAAACTCGGCAAGACCGTTGCTTTTGACTCGCGGGAACAATCGACACCGCTTATTATATCACGTCATTTATACCTCTAAACATCGTTCAAAAATTATGAAACTTCACAGTCAGAAGGACCAAACCTTGCTGAAGACAACCAGTGTGCTTTAAATGTACAAAACTTAACACTGTCAAATGAGAAAAACGTTTTTCTGAAACATAAATTTAATTGATAAACAAACATTAAATTTTCGACATGAGAGGGAAAATTTTGTTATTTAATCAGAGAAAAAATTATCTGCTGAGATATGTTACCGAAAAGTTTATTGTTTCATAACTGAAAGCAATTTTCATCTACCGTTAGTACTTACTTAGCAAAAGTCGATTATTCAAAGTGTTTTAACTGAGTTTAAATGCCGCACTCTAGCTGGCTCGTTGCGCAGTTTAGCCTACTATTATTGCATAGACTTATTTTGTAAGTTAACTATATATTTTATGTATAGGGTTTTTATTATTTTTGCAAACAGTTTTGTTAATTTATAATTTTTGATAACGGTTTAAAATATGTTTTTAAATACTATCCTATTTAAAAATGCCTTTATTAACAATGTATCTCAGTACAGTTACAGTTTTCTACAGATAATTTAATCAATGACATCCTAAAAGTGTTTGCAATACATGAAATAGAATGTACAATACAATGCACAGCGTTTTTATTGGCCCATAAAAGTAATCGTTTTTGTAAGATGGGCCTCACTTTTGAAAAATGCAATTTCTCATTGAACTTTTTAGTGTAGTACTTAAGCCGTAGATTTAAAAACTTCTGTGAAACTGATTTTATTAACAATACGACAATAGCGTGCGGCACTGGCGAAGGTCACGCCGAGTAACCGCCATCTTGAGCGACCGGCTGGCCTCATCGGCAAACCCCCATTGTTCACTCTATCTATATAACTCTGTCCTCTCTGTATGCAGGTGGCCAGTTGACTCACTTCCTTCTACTATCCCCGTCCCCCACCGCGCTCCTCCGAGTCCGAGCTTTGGACAATTTTATAAATTGTAAGGTAAAACATTTAAGGTTTTATCAATTTTTAAATATTTTAGAACCTACGTTCAAATTTAAATGTGTTCTGCTTAGTTGCCTTTTTGTAACAAACCGTGATTTCAGAACGAAAGTAAGTAACAAAATAATAAAACATGTAATAAAAGACTGTTGGTGAACATGTGTGTTATTTCAATACAAACATTGTATTTTATTTTTTTAATTATATTTCAAAAAATTTCAGATAAAATCAAATTAACGTTTTTAAACTTGATGGTAGCCTAGTAGGCCTACACCTAAATAATTTTACCTGTAGTAATTTTGGAAAATTTTACCTGTAAATGTATTAATCTGAATTTAATTTGAAATTGCAATCAAAATTGAGATTGCCGAGGTAAGGTTGTCCACAGTTTATATATTTTTTTAAGTGGTCAGAAAAGCGTTAAAATAACGTTTTAAGAAGACTATAATATTTCAAAATTTGTCCATAACTCCCCCCCCCCCTCCGGTAGTTTACAGTACCAGGACCTCTATTTTACAAATCAAGCACATAAACCTTACCTGAATTCCTCTAGGCTGGTAGCTGCTAGTGTTAGGAACAGTAGCAAGGATCTGAGAAGCTTCCAAGTTGTGCCACAAGATGGCAGCAGTATCAGGTGATTTTGCAAGTGCAGCTAATGTCAGCAAGAGTTCGGCTTTTAAATTAATCTGTATTGAGCAAGTAACAAGACCCAGTAGAAGTGAGAGTGGAGCCCAAGCTGGATTTTCACATAATGCCAACCGAGAGGTATCATCATGTTCTAAACAAATAACAATATTTTAAATTTACCCATTATGTAAGGTTGTTGAGGCAAGACTCAATCCAATTCAAGAAGAAATCTATATTATATTATTACAGATTTGTTACCAGGAAGAAAGCAAAGACTGTATGAACACAAAGTACTGTACTAGACTATGTAGAGTATTTGATCACACTTAAGTAAAATTGTTGAAATATTGGTTTAACTATGATTTAGAGAGGCCAATTTGTATCAATTTTGATATTTAGTACCATAGCAACAAATTATAATGCTAAAAAAAACAAAAAAACAAAAACAGTTGATTAAGATTACCAGCTTCATAACTTGGCTTCGACTTTTCAATAGTCTGAGACACTACTAAGATTTACATATTTTGTTTTATGGCATGCAGTAAGTACTTTTACATTCTGTAGGTACTGTATTGTAGGCAACACACAACACTAAAACAGATTATTAATCTGTTAGTACTTTAGTACAATACAGTTCATCGTATGAACTGGTACAATGAAATGGTACAGACTGTTTGTGCAGAATGTTAATGGTAAATGTCATTGTGTAAGCTTATTATTTAAAAAAAATGTAGATCCAGATATCATCAGCTGATAATTCACGGAAATAATGTTTTCCCAAAGTCGTTTGACTAACATAAAAAAACATCGGTCTTTTTGATGTGTTTTCTCTTTTCAAATAAATGTAATTGCAATTTCATTAAAAGATTTTTGTATGTAATATCTTCTAACTAGGGATGGGTCGATTCTCGATTCCAAAAGTCGATTCCACCGATTCTCGGCACTGGAATCGGCATAGAGTCGATTAGGTGAAAGTCGATTCCTGCCCAGCCACCACCAATCTCTGCAAATATTACCACGGCCCCGGTTTACATTTTCTCGTTAAATATAGGCGTTAAAACATAATTTAATATACCACAGTGAGTTTTCACAAACGATGATGAAACCCGAATACAATTAGGCAAAGTGTATGAAATATCAGTTAAAAAACATAATTTAAGAACCACAGTGAATGTCCGAAAAAAAATCGATGCCCGAATACAATTTATGCCATTGGTGATATATTATATTATTTAAAATAAAATGACGAATGTCCGCAAAAGAATGCGACGTCCAAATATTATTAGCGCTAATTTTATAAAACGCCGGCATTCGATAGCAATTATACAATAGCGTACGTCCGCGAATAAACCTACTCTCGAGAACAATGGAATGTCCGTATAAAAAATTGTTACGAAAAATACAATTAACCTAGTCCAATTTAATAAAAACAATACGTTAAATACAATAGCGTTAAAACATAATTTAAGTACCACAGTGAATGCCTGCAAAAAATCGATGCCCGAATACAATTTGTCCTAATTTTATGAACAAGAACTACCATTGGTGAAATATTATTTAAAATAAAATGACGAATGTCATAAAAAAAAAAAATACAACGCCGAATATTATTAGTGCTGATTTTATAAAACGCCGGCGTAAACCTTAATTTAAATTATAACGGCTAAGGTCCGTGAAAATGTAATTTAGATAATAGTTGTAAAATTCGGAAAAAGTGGAAATTAAATGTAGCTATTTTTGGGAATAAAACAAAGGCATTCCGTCGGGACTCCTACAAAAATCAAAAGTCACGGGTAACATAAGTCTTAAAAATATCTAAAATGTTTTACCCGACCTAAAACAAATAGCATTATTACTTTAAACTTTCGTTACGATCTATAAAATGTGTTAGTTTTCGTCACAGTAGACACCCTAATTCTATAGACACGATAAGGAATGGATCCAATACACACGAATAAGAGGTTGGCCTTGGCCTTGAGCCTACCTGACTTGATTTCTTGTGTACAAATAACAGCCTACGCATAACAATTGCCTAAACATTTTACTGGGAAAAATGTCTACTTACATCAAATTAAGAATGTTTTGCATTTTTTCCTACTGGTAATTATTTTATATGGTTTTTCTGTTCTTAAGTTATTCTTAAATAGTTAAACCCCTACTCTTTAATAATATATTACGATACAAGCCCGGTAAATAGGGTTTTTCCGTGCGAGTATGATAGTTCCCGGGTGAGGCGAACCGAGTGCGGGATTTGCATGTGCAAGCACGGAAAAACTTACCGGACGAGTTACGTACGATATTTATCATTATACTACACCGAAAAAGCAACATATTGTTAATCAAAACATCTTTTTATAAAAAAAAAAAAAAACAACTTGTTTGATTTTTCTGTTATATTTTCATTTACAAAATCAATCAGCTGTTTACATAAAACTGATGTTTACTATTATTTGTAAAATAAGCTGGAGAACGGTAAAATCAGCTGTTTACTTCAAACTGATACGTTTATTCTTATTTGTAAAATAAGAGAACGATAAATTTACTTATCCCTACACAGCTGATTTTATAGTATTGTGCACGGAAAATAAGGCCTTGCATTTCTGTTTTCTATGTCTACGTGCACAGGTATAGAAACAGCTTTTTCGGTGCAGTATAATGACAAAAAATTATACATATTTAATGAATCCAAATCGGCAGTTTTATGTAAGTTCCTCTTAGTTCAATAACAATTAACAATATTAACAAATAACATTAAACCAAGTAAAAAAACCATGCAGTTAAAATTAAATAACAATGTTTACTTCCCTTTACAATTATGGTAATTGGAATCGATGGAATCGGAATCGATTTCTTGGAATTGGAATCGGTATCGGAATCGATAAATTTGAGAATCGACCCATCCCTAGTTCTAAAAAACAACAGACAGCAGTTGGAAACTGCATGCTACAATGTGCAATGAACATTGCCAGGCAAAAGATGCCACAAGCTACCATTGCTGTTTTTGTTGCCTTGGTCTAATCCATGCTTTACGCTGTATATTTTGAGTCACCCGTATTTGTTCTGTGGTTTTAAAATTAAAAGATCTGTTAAGTGTCACATCTTCGAATTAGGTAACAGCTGTTATCTCCATAGAACTTAAAACTATTAAAGTATAATTTTAGTGATGTAATACCTGCAACAGTTCTAATAACACTCAGCACAGCTTGTAAGCCTTGTATTTCTTGTGGTGTTATGCCTTTATGGTATATACGTCTGTAAATAGTGTCGGTAGCTACAGGTAGCTCTTGCCTTAGGTTACTGTAATATCTACAAACACGAGGAACACATAAGATTATGGTTGTAAGTTTTAACACTTACAGTACATATACATTAACAAAATGTTTACACAATTTATTTCACCTTAATATATTCAAATAAGTAGAAATTGGTTCACCTAAATTTTATTTTAGCTAATCAGGAATAATATGTTTTTTTTAAGGTTATTTAATTGGTAGTAATCCTGAAACCAGGCATACTGAAACAACTAGAAATTAAGTTGTATAATATTTAGACAAAATAAAGAAATTCAAACTTTCATAAATAAAAAAATCGACCTTACAACACCTAGAGGAAATTTTAATGAACCGATCGGTAAAAACAGAAAACCATAGAAAGATTCAGATATTCCAACAAAACAGAACCAAATAAATTTACTTCCAAAAATCCTAGACATACACAACCCACATCAAAATTAATCCAAATTATTCCAGCTATCCAGATAAATTAGAATCAGAATTCAAGAACATTGACAAAAATAAATCTCTCAATTTGGAAAATGAGTAAAAAATTGGAATAGTCTGAAACAATATATTTAGCGGCCAACCTTTAAAATTACAAGAAAACGAAAGCGAGACGACAAAAAATAACGTGGCCTATATGATACAATAAAAATAGACATTTGGGTGGGAACCAGGTGCAGGTTAACCGATTTTGACGGGTTTTTTTTTTTTATTTGTTCGTCTAGACAAGTAGAAAAAAGTAAAAAAAATATATTTTGTGCTCTCCCCCCTTAATTTTTTATTCAATAAAAATGTTTTTTTAAGAAAAAGTGCCTATTTTAACAAACATTTTAGAAAATTTTTTTTTTGCTGTAAAAATTTTTTTTGGAACTAAACAACAATGTATTTTTAGTAAAAAAAATTATTTTCATTCACTAAAATTAGAAATATTGCTAAAAAAATAATGCAGCAGAAATCACAGAAAGTGGAAATCTCATTCATACGTGTAGCGTGTCTTAAATGGGCTGAATTTTAATTTATCGAATTCCAACTTCACATAGAAGTTGAAATATATATTTTAAACTTATATACTTGAGTCTCAGCTTGTTATCTTGAAAATGACCCAATCTAGAGCCACTTGATTTTTCAACGGGCTTCGCAATTTTAGGAGTACCGGACCCAAAAACTCATTTTAAAACAGCTCCAGTTTAAAAAAATTTCAAAATATCAGCCTAAAACTTTTTTTTACAATTTAACATATAGATTCAAACAAGATCAAGGAGTATAAACCTTTTTTATTATTTAGGCTACTTTTAAAAACACGAGTCTCTTAAAAAAGTAAAATTTTAGACCTTTTTAGATTTTTCATCAAAACGCTCGAGTTGAGCGGCTGCAGATTAGTCAATTTTTCAAATATCGTTTTTAAAATAGGTATAGTAATAAACAATTATGTTTTTAACTTCTGCACCGATTTTTAAATTGATATGTTCAAAAATGTTGAAAATGGAGTTGCTGAATCCAAAGGTGTTGGAGTTAAAACGAGATAGGTCAAATAGAAGACTATTTTTAAGCACCTCACTTTTAAAAAGTACATACAAATTTGATGTTGATATTCTAAAAATTTACGGAAACTGGAACAGATTGAAATGCGCTGCAGCGTTCGGTAAGCAAAAAATCGTGAGGCTCCTTGAAAAGTCTGATGGCTCTAGCTTATCCAATTTTTAAGTTATCAACTTGAGTTTTACTAAGTTATATTACAAATTGTCTAAGTTAGATCCATTATACGTATGGATGGACATGTTCATTTTCTGTGAAGACCTCGTACATTCAGACTTCATACAGCCCAGGATTCAGAAATTTACAAGGTATTTGGTATTCAAACTCTACATAGAAGTTACAAACATAATTTTAATTTTCATACCGAGTTTAACATTAAAGTATTTATATTGAAAATCGTTGAACTATAATAATTGTCATATGTAAATACCCTGATCGCAAAACCAGTGAATAACATGTTTTAAAATAATATATTCAGTCATTTTCATCTCATTTCATAACATATATATATATATATGCCACCCAAAAATGCAGACGATATAGAAGGAGGGAAGTTAAAAAAAGATTCATGTAAAGGATATTAGATGGTGAAGAAACAAAAACAGTTGAACAACAAAGTTTCTAACGCTAGTCCCATGCTTAACGGTATGAAAAACAAACTGTTTAGTCCTTCACAGAACCAAAAAAAGTTCTGAGGGCCACAAAATACTTTCTTTACACTGTAAGTTTGTTTTCAAAATTTGATACTTATAACAACCTGTTCCCATTGCACTTCAGTATTGTTGGTTAGGTCTAGGTTAGTGTATCATGTGTTATAAAAACCTTTCAACTATATTTAAATTTTGAGTACTGTGTATGGTTGAAAAACCTACAAAATAGTTAGGTCAATTAAAAACATGTACATATATTATAGGCCTAGAAATATTTATTAAGACGTTTAAAGTCAGTCTAGTTTACAGGTTTAAAAACTAAACTGAACAGATCATAAACTTTGCATTATGCATGGAATAAGCTTTTCACATGAAATCTAGTGATCGCAAAAAAAAAATATCGATGTTGAGATTTTTGTGGAAATATCCGTTTTGGGACCCCCTGAGTTCAAAAAAGTGTTTTTTATAAAATGTCTGTATGTATACAAAGCTAGAGCGAAAACTATTCAATCGATTTCAAACAAATTTGCACCAGACATGTCAAGTAGGCCTGTATAGATGCACAAAAAACGGTTTTGAAAAATAACCCCCTTTATGGCAAAAAAACCCCAAAAAATCAGTTATTACTTTTTTATAGAAAACGACTAACGATTTTGATAAAATTTGGCATATTTGTAGCCTTTAATGTACTTTACCATATGCAAAAAACCGCATCTTTCTAAAAATTCTCGTTTAGCTAATAATAATAATATCTGATTTTTGGGGGTTTTTTGGCCATAAAGGGGGTTGTTTTCAAAATATTTTCAAAACCTTTTTTCGTGCATCTATACAGGCCTAATTGACGTGTTTGGTGCAAATTTGTTCGTAATCGATTGAATAGTTTTATCTCTAGCTAATAATAATAATATTTATTAGTTAATCTCCTAGTTTAAAATCACCTCTCCCACACCTCCTACAAAATTATGAAGTCACTGTGAATCTGTTTAATAATTTTAATATGTTTTTGAGAAAGTATGTGCCAGTTTCTGGAACCGTTTATTTTTAAAAACATTTTATTATTGGTTCCCATTATGATCCTATTATGAAACTTACAAAAAAAATTTAAAACCATATAAAGATATACTACTTGGTTACCCTTATTAAATTCCCTATTTACAAAATCAGCAATACTTTTATTTTTCTGACTCATATTGGAAAT
>JAGFPH010005260.1:0-13162 GCA_018207615.1 Philaenus spumarius
TTATTCATAACAAGCTGCAGTACAAGAAAACCTGTGCGAGATGGGTGTCCAGACAACTCACGGACGCTCACAAAGAAACCCGGCTTCAAATCAGTCAACAGTTGAAAAATCGATATTTGACTGAAGGAGAAGGTTTTTTCAAAATAATTGTAACGTGTGATGAAGCATGGATCCACCACTATGAGCCAGAGTCAAAACGACAGAGCCTTGAGTGGAAGCATACGACTTCTCCCATTCAAAAAAAATTCAAGACCCAGCCATCTGCCGGTAAAGTCATGCTTACAGTCTTCTGGAATTTTCAGGGGCCAATTTATTGTGATTTTCTTGAAGGCCAAAGGACAATCAACAGCCAGTACTACAGTGACATGCTGGAAAACAAGATAAGACCTGCAATTCGAACGAAACGTCGTGGGCTCTTAACTGAAGGCGTGATTTTGCTTCATGACAACGCCCGTCCACATACGGCACATCTGACGAAAGAAAAACTTCAGAAACTGGATGGGAGATCTTTCCACATCCCCCCTACAGCCCCGACCTCGCTCCATCAGACTTCCATCTTTTTGGACCCCTTAAAGATGGTCTATGAGGGATACATTTTCAATCCAATGAAGAGGTAAAAAATCAGGTGCAAAAGTGGCTTCGAGATCAACCTAAAGAATTTTATGCCAAGGGCATTTACAAATTAGCAGAAAGATGGGACAAGTATATAAGTGTTGCTGGGGACTATGTTGAAAAGTAACCAAAGTTTTGTACTGATTCAATAAACCGTTTTTGTGCAAAAATAATTTGTCTCGTTACTTATTGAATGACCCTCGTAATAATGCATAAGAAATACATAAGATTCAAATTAATCATTTGACAAAATAATTTTATGTTAGGCCTAGACTGATGAACCAACACATGTTTCTTGAATGTATTTACATTCATTACCATAGTAACCACTTGAATGAAATGACAGATAAACAGTTGATTCAGATGTCCAGTTTAAAATTACTCAAAATAATTTACATAATATATTTTATATTCATCTGAATATCACCATAGAAGTTTACACTTCTAACGTGTGTCTTGAGCACACAATTTTTTTATTCAACCTTTAATTTTGAATTGCTTAACCCTACAACTGTCCATGTTGATGTTTTGCAACGCCAAGTTATTTCGGTGCGTGTGCAAGCATATTTTCAAAAATTCGCCAAATATAGTAATTGTATACCAATCCAAAAGTGTTCTGCACCTTTTTTGTAGAGAAAGGTTCAAATAATTCCTATATGCAATTAAAAAATTATCGATGTAAAATTGTAAAAGTTATTAGCTCAAGAAACAAAAAATGTTCAGTAACGAAAGGAAAATGTTCAACTTTAGGCCTACATAACAAGTAGTAAACATTTTTCGTAATTTTTTCGTAAGCGTAAAAATGTTTCATAATTTAGTTCTAAATAGAACTGTATAAAAACATTTATCAATTTCAAATTTATTATTTTGAAAACACCAGTTTTTATGTTCCATCTACACGACTGCTATCAAAAGTTGGCCTAGTTTCAAACGTAATTTAAAAATATTTGCTTTACCCAAAAATGAAATATTATTATAACAAAGTGTAGAGAATAAATCAAATAATTGAACCGTGTACTTGTAAATTATCTTTTCCTAAAAGTGTTTGACTTAGAATTATTTGAATAACAAAAGAGAAAAAAAAATGTAGAATTCTCTAGTCCGTTCGAGCTATCACGATGCGCGCGCAAACTCCTATGTCTACCCATGTTATAAAAAGCCGTTAGGGATCGATTTCAAACCTTAGATGAGACCGTATTAGCAGTCGCTTTCCCACGGTCCTACACAATAAACTGTTCAAATAAAGCATATTTGGTTTACAGGAAAAGTTAGCTTGAAGCATTATGTTTACAAAGATACCGAAATATCTTTAAAAAACGATTGCTTTCACACAGATATCACGTGTAATATATAACGCTGTTTATTGGTAGGAAAACTGACACATTGCAAGGGTCTACAAAACGGCCGACAATTATTGGTTGGCATTATTAGGTAAGGGAAATTGTGAAGAATCCAAAGATATTTAGGTTTACTTTAGAAGAAGAAGTGGGCGGGGTTTAGAGAGAGAGGAAAGATGCGTTACTTCGTCATGTTTTGTGACGAAAACAGGTGAATTGACGGGCGCCGAGTTTGTTGAAGACAACTAATAAACTGCAATGATGATTACGTATGTAAATATACGTTTTAGAAAAAACTAATTGTAAATACAAAAATTAAAGTTTAGATCATTACCTTTCCAACGGTTTTTGACTTTTTGCGATTGAATAATTTTTAGTGGGTGAAATATTCATTACAAGTATAGTTGTCAAAATTTATCGTTTTCACGTGCCACGCCCCCACGACCACTCAAATTGAGTAGTCTGACAGTTGCAGGGTTAAACTTTTCTTCTTCGAATAAAGTTCATAATAAGTTAAAAAGTATTTTGTTTATGTAGAAGGTCAGAATGTAAAAACACCACCAAGGCTCGTCAGCTGCTATGGGTTTTTTGTGC
Organism: Philaenus spumarius; assembly: GCA_018207615.1. Lineage (NCBI taxonomy): Eukaryota > Metazoa > Arthropoda > Insecta > Hemiptera > Aphrophoridae > Philaenus > Philaenus spumarius. The sequence continues at coordinate 2,544 of JAGFPH010005260.1, forward strand.
TCCCTGTTATTGTATAACTTAGTAAGACCTACCTCTCTAGACCTTTAACTAGCAGAAGAATAGATCCTGCGATGCCCTTTGATTCCTTGACTGAATACCGAGAGGCTATTAAATTTGTCCTGCATTGTTTAGGTGCTGTTGCATTCCTATACTATATGCTTGGCAGTTTCCTCCTGCCTTCCGCATCTCCCTGGTGGAGGCCTACAGATTTCACGTGCTTCCTGAGCACACCATGCCCTGTATTTAAGTAATTTACCTGATAAAGCGGACCTCTCCCAGTTGTAAAATTATATTGGTAATGCATTAGGACAATCGATCAATGCCTTGGCGTAGTGTCGCCCATTGATTTTGCTACAAAGGTAGAGGTGATTTTACATGACTTCATGAAATGCTACTCACTGGTTCTGGACCAATGAATGGGATAGAGGTTTTCTTCTTACAGTATTTCCCTGGTGTCATGGAATCAGGCAGAGGTGGTCGTCATTTTGTGCAGCTCGTTGAAATAGTTGTGGCAATCCCTTACGATCTGTGACTGACCTGTCTAACACTTTAAGTGCTAATATGCTTGGGAGTCGGACACAATTTAAACTCTCTGATGCTTGTAGATCATCTAAAGAGTAATCTGGATACATGCAAGTAGAGCGTAACATCTGCATTTAACACGAAAACCTATTTCAAAATATTCTCTTAGTCCAATGTAGTCCTATTAAAAAAACTGTATGAAATGGTTAAAGCTTGTTAACCGAACCAGCTGTTTTAGCTGTTATTTCATATAACTGCATTCTGTGGTGTTTAATGTCAAATTAGAAACGCATTTTCCTACTATATAGCTGTATTACTCAATTACTTTAAAGTTACCATAGTAACTACTTTAACTATCATCCACAGCAAACAAAACTTGCCCGAATATCTTCATGGCGTAGGCCTAACTATAAAGATCATCGCATGTTTCAGTTTGTTTGAAAAATATGATTTTTCATATCATTCAAGTATTCGTTTTCCTGCTACGTTTATTTCCACATTCACTTTTACTAGTACGGCCTGGTTTTCGCTATGTTATTTTATTCTAATGTAGCATAGTGAACACTGTTGATAATAGTGGGGGTAGCATTCCCAATGAAGTTCTACCAACCAAAAATGCTTAGTTGAATTTGTCTTACGTTACTTACTCACTGTCCTTTACTAAAGTTATAATTTATTTTCTCAGAACCTTAAGAGCCAACACAGACTAAACGACATCAATCAACTGAAACATGATTACGGATAGGAAACGTTCAAACGCTAAGCATCGTAACTAGAATCGTTTCGATTGTAAAGATGCGGTGCGGAATTTCTGCATACACTCCACAGACAGAAACAAACTTAACTGACATCAATGTAGATGAGAAAAAGTCCCCTATGTATTACTTTACCTGTGGCGCGTACACGTTAATGGTCAAACAATCTTCACTAAAAGTACCGTCCTGATGCTTGGGTCCTGGAATTTTGTCAGATCCTTAACATCAGTCCAACTGGCTTTGGGTACAGGAGCCTGTAACAAAATATACAAAACGAATCGCAAAAGAGTAACTACCTTCATCTTACGAAAAATGTTTGCTCCTTATTTCACACAGTATAACTTAAACACTAATTTCAAAAGGGGAACAATTCTTTTAAAAAGAGCAGGTAAATTCTTTGACGAATGATCAGGTTTGGGAGCAAGATGAAGCTCAGACCTTGTACGCACAAATTACACCGAGCAAGTCTATGTTCGCGTTTTTGACAGTCAGTTCGTGAACTTCAAGGACATCCAAATGGAGTGAATTTTGTGTTGTATGTGTTATTTTAATGGTTATTTTATATAACCTAATGATGGACGAAATCCCAAAATTGAGAGGCCAAACTAATCGAGGATCAATCGACGAGAGTAGAAATAACTTAAAAATAATAATCTTTTAACTAACCATAGGTCTTCAATTAAACGTAATTCAGTTTTGAATACTTTTAAGAATATCTAAAAAAAACGTTTGTGGAGGATTAATGGGTGATCGTATTAACTGTTTCTGTGTATAAAAACCAATTACTGTTACTAATATAAAGACTTGATAGATGGTTTGTATTCCAGTAAATTACATTTTTCAACAAAATGGAGCTTTTAATAAAAACTATAATGGTTACGATAACGAAGTTTGGAAAGAGAAAATTTATAATTTCATGTCATGGTTTTTATAATTCTACAACTTGTACATTATCACGTTTGGCATCTCAATATAGATAGTGAAAACTGCCAACAGTAACTTTCTACATATCTATTCTGGCTCCGAAGGTCGCTGGTTCGAATCCGAGCAAAGACCATGTATATTTGTTAAATAATGGTTAAAAGCGGTAGTAACTACCATGCAAACTAGTGGTATTATTTAATAATTATCTATCTAAATAAAGAAAAAATATTTAACAATCGGCTACAGCGAAACGTGAAACACATTTAGTCAATGTAATTCGAATTATAATTATAAATTAAAAAATTAAAATACCACCGACACATCAACTAGAAAAAAGCTGATGATATGCAAACGGCTGAACACCGTGATTGAATCGAGCCACCTTAAAAAAAAAACTAAATCAAAATCGATGCATCCATTTGGGAGCTACTATACTACTGACTGATACACACATTAAACTTATAACACCCCTCTTTTTGCGTCTGGGATTAAAAAGATGGAGACTATTTTGGAAAATTATACTAGAGGAGAGAACAAAAATGACTAGCTAACCTTAGTTAGGACAAATAAATCTTGTCTTCTACTTTATCCCGACCAAAGCAAATACAAATTAAATGCAAATCTATTACAACACATAAATTAAAAATTAAATTTTAAAAACAACCAAAGCGATAAACAGATTTTCTTGCATAATAGCTAAGGACACTCTAGATCAAGTCACCTGAAAAAAATTATCTTCTGTAACTATGCCCTCCAGGGTAGAGGATTGGTAAGGGATTACAAATAAAAATTTTACTGGTGTTATATTAAGATACATTTACAGTAGTAAATACAAACCTTAAACCTAAGTTTTCCTAATGGTGGTTCAGCGTATGGAATGCCTCGAAACACTCTCATGAACTTTCCTGGGCTAGCTTTGGATGGCACAAGCTTTCCTTTGATAGGTCCTGTGCTGAGTTGGATTGTGAGCCCATCGTCTACTGCTTCGCTTTAATTAAAACAGAAAAATAACACGATTTACCCTAAACGCAGAGTTTTACATAATGACGCGCGTATAAAATCATTTGTTGGTTATATGGTGTGGTAGTCCATCCAAGAGAAGTGGGTTTCGGTTTGGAATGCAGGGATTGGTTTCGGAGTTAAAGGTGTCAACAAGCTCATCGCACCAATGGGAGTTATTATGGGAAGTTGGTGAAACATTTAGAATCCGAGTGCCGAAGCTAGAATGTTCTAGAAGTTTCCAGAATATCCAAGACAGAATGTTCTAGGATGTCTTAGAATGTTCCAGAATTTTATAGAATCTACCAGAGGTTCGAGAATGTTCCACACTTTGCTGAAGGAATTTCCTGTTCCAGAATGTTGGAGAAGCAAGAGACCTAACACTTGGCACATATTATACTTAAGATATTCACAGCAGAGAAAAAAAAAAACATTTGCATTTAGATGATTAATTTGCTTTTAAGGTAAAAGGTGGGGTACCCAGGACAATATTAAAAAGTACTCATAGACTAGTTGTGCACCTCAAACTAAAATCGTGGTTTTTGCTCTTACTTTCGCTTAGCTGATCATGTGTGTAAGTTTAAATGGGGAACATAGATTGATTTGGGCGAAACTAACACGTTTTTTTGCCAGCAAACTCTCAATTTTTACCCAATATTTCTTTCCATAATGTATTCATATCTACGATCGGAACCGCTGGCACCCCTGCTAGTGCCTAGATAGATCCAAATTAATTTTAAGACATTTTCAACATTTTTAGACATGCCAATAATAAGAAAATCCTTTAGACAGTATGGTATCACAGTTTAGTATAAAACACATTTTAATGACTTTCAAATGGTTTATCATTTAGCATACTTCCAAAAATACTTCAGGTTAAACTACTGTTGTTAGAGGCACTCATAGTGCACATTTATTTTAAAAAAAAAACAACAACAAAAAAAAAAAAAAACAAAAACAATAGCTGTTCCACACTTTATTAATTATGCAAAAGTTATTTTGTAAGAAAAGTGTCACTTTATTGTACGAGATAAAAATGTTAAGGTAATAACTGGAGCGTACAAAATACACTTAATTCTCGAGTTTTCACATCAGTGATTTTTATAAACTAATAAAACTGGCAATATTTTAGCTACAAATGTATTTTAATTCATTTTAAAGCGTTGATTTTCTTTAAATAACAACCTTATTTTAAGATTCCATCACGTGACTTCATGTCAGAGTTTTCATCACTCCATTAAGGTTGTTAACACATTAATAAAAAAACACATAACGTTATACGACACGTAAGGTGCGCACCTTATTAATGTCCGAGGACAACTACCGTCTTAACGTCTAAAGCCTTACATCGTTGTTTATATAAAAATTGTTCTCTTTGATTTCGATCACCGTTTCATGCAATGTGTCCGAGGAGAAATTGAGTAGGCGTTCATCAAGCCATGTTCATTGTATTTAAAGATTTAGCAAATTTCAAATTCCTTGATTGCATCCATATATTTTCCTTTTTTGACCAGGTTTTGAAATCTGTGTAGGGTTGGTTTCGTCAATGAGGCGTTCATAATTTGATTTATTTCCAAGGTAACTTATTCTTATTTTGTACAGTAGAGAATTGAACATTGAAAGAAAAATAAATCTTGATTTTCTTCTTTAAAAAAACGCTGTTCATCTGTTTGTTGCTCTTGATTATCTCGGCCGTACTTAGGTCCAAGATATCATCTAAAAATTTGGCATAAACATTGCCATAGAAATGGCATAGAAATAGAACTTGTTCGAGAAGTCCCGAGATTCAAAAGTGTAAAATGTTTATACAGGGTGAGTTTTATGTTCTGGTACACCTGGATTTAATTTAAACGGCCTGAGATATCAATGTGATACCTTGACATGGTCCTATTGTAACATTTCTTTTACTCTTTTAGGTGGTTAAACATTTTGCCCTCATATTCTAAAGGGAGATAAAGGGGGCAACTTAAAATGTTTAAATGCAATGCCCCATCATATGACCCCTCATTTTAAAGGGCAAAAAAAAAGAAATCAAATGGAGCAAATTAGAGGTCTCTATGTTGCCCCTATTAAGACCTTCATCCATTCCAAAATATGGGCGAAGAACTTCCCAAAGTTATTAAAAAAATATGATTTTCAACTCCTCATCATGGAAAGAATGAAAAGGTTCATTTAACAGAGTAATAAACTATTTACAATAATAAAATAATATTAACAAAATATTTTTTTAAAACAGTTAACTGTTTTAATGTAGCAGGTGTTCAAACTGTTCACCTTCGGCAGTTTGACAGTGTGTTAGCCGTGTGTAAAAAGCTGAGACAGCGTTCAAGAAAGATTCTCTAGGAATGGTTTGAGACAAGTGTAAAATTCTCTCAGTTAAGTCATGGACGTCAGTTGGCTTTGTTTGGTTCACCAGGTATTCCATGTAGCCCCAAAAGAAGTAGTCTAGTGGATTAAGGTAAGGAGAAAAAGCTGGCCATTCCACAACGCCCCATCGGCCTATCCACCTTCTTGGGAAGACATTGTTTAAATATTGTCGTACTTCAGTGCGGTGGTGCTCCATCTTGTTGTAACCAAATGTTCTGTGATTCTCGTCCAAACATATTTTGAAGTGCAGGCACAATCTGGTTTTGAAGCATCTCTAAATACTTCAGCACCTGTAAATGAACCGACCAAGCGGTTATCGACTATTCCTGCCCAAACATTAACTTTTGAAGGGCGTTGTGTTTGAGAATCAACATACCAATGTGGATTTGTATCTGTACAGTAACGACAATTGTGCCTATTGACGATACCGTTGGTCATGAAAGTTCATCACTAAAAAGGATTCTTTTCAGTAACTCAGGTTCAGCGTCTACTTTGTCCATCATTACATCACAAAATTCAACTCTGCGGTCATCGTCGTCTTTACTAAGCTCTTGTACAAGAAGGACTTTAAAAGATTTGAATTTATTCACTTTAAGAATTTTTCTTACCAAAGACTGGCTGATGTCGTGCTCCAAATCAGCTCTTCTCGTAGATAAGTAGGGTTTTTCAACAAAGGACTGCATAACATCTAATGATTTCTCTTCATCAATTGAAGGAGCCCTTTCCTGGCTTGGGTCTGTCTTTTACAGAATGTGTCTCACTAAACCGTTGAATAATTCTTGCCACCGTAAACCTCGTTATGGGATTGATTCGGTTCGGAAACTCCTCATTGAATAAGTCTGCTACTTCACTGTATGATCTCTTACGATAATATCACGGAAAATTCCCAAGCATGTTGACTTAATGTAACTAACAACAGAACAAGGAAATAAATTCTTTTACTATTGTAAATAGTATTTTACTCTATTAAATGAAAATTTTCATTCTTTCCATGATGTTTGCATTAGACAAGGAGTTGAAAACTTATTTTTTTAATGACTTTGGGAAGTACGTCACCCGTATTTTGGAATGGCTGTAGATGCTGATAGGGGCAACTTCTAGTTTGCGCCATTTGATTTCTTTTTTTATACTCTTTAAAATGAAGGGTCACGTGATGGGGGTTTACATTTGAAAATTGTAAGTTGCCCCCATTCCCCCCCCCTTTAGAATAGGGGGGTGGAATGTTTAACCACCTAAAAAAGTAAAAGAAATGTTATAATAGGACAATGTCAAGGTATCACAATGATATCTCAGGCCGTTTAAATTATATCCAGGTGTGCCAGGACATAAAACTCACCCTGTAAAAAGCCATGGACACTTATATGCGTAAGGTTCCTAGGGTCGTGAATCAGACCGCAACTTTATTTATTACTGCTGGTACCTACGGCTTAACTCGTAGAGATGATTGGATAAATTAAAGGACTATCGGGTAAGATTGTGCCTTACCATTGCACGCAATTAAAAAACTAACTATTTTAGATCCGAGTTGCTTGGCCTAACTCATAGTGAGTTTCGCCCAAATCGATCTATGTATCCCTTTTAGGCCTACGTAAGTTATTAGCTATGCATTAATAAACGTTAAAAATCCCGTTTTCTTCCAATTTGTTACTAAGAACTCTCAAACGAACGTAAAAATGACAAACCAGGTTTTGAGGTGAATTTAACATCTATGAATAAATTTCACATTATCACATACTGTTTTGATATATATTTAACGGTTAAACCAGCGTATACAGTGAATTAAAACACAGACGATCTTGTCAAAGTGTTAAGCTTGCTATCTAAATCAGTTGTTTTATTTACAACGGTCGCTTGTGACGTCCGTTCGCAAAACAATACATTTTGTCCATATTAAATTTTTTTTTAATAAGAGCCCTAAATATTTCCTGGATAAAAAGTAGAATAGATTAATTTCTGAAAAATCTTCTACATGCAAATGAAAGTTTCGTCAAAATTGGTTCAGCCATTCCGGAGATTACCCTGGAAAAGGCTTGTTTAGGTCTTGGTAAAGTGTAAATAACCATATGAGCTTAGAAAAATATTTATTTCGAAATCACAGGTAGAAACTTTTATTTTATTTATCTATATACAGAGTGTCCCCGAACTCTCTGGACCCCTTTTGTGGATATGTTCCTGGGATCGAGACAAACATATTTCACAATATAAACATTGGTCTAGAGGGCTTATTTTTTCGTCTGTCTGTCTGTATGTGTTTTTTACAAAATATTTAATATTTCTAAAAGTAGAAAAGATATTAAGCTCAAACTTTGTATACCTATTTGTTGCGTAACCTTTTATCGCTGTACGAAAAATTAGAACATTATTTTAAATATTTTCAAAATGGCGCCCGTTTATAATTTTTAATGTCAAATATCTCAAAAACCGCTAACTTTACAAAAAAATTACAAGCAGCAAAAAAGTTTACTTTTTTAATGACAAACACAATGGTTTTTTTATTTTGTCTGTAGCTCAAAGGATAACAGAGATATTGTAAAAAAATAGGAAAAATGTATTTCTTGGTAGTTGTCAACAATACCCAATTCGGTCTCAATTCGGACAGAATTTTGCGTTTTGGGTCAAATATCACAACAATTACTGCAGTTCCAGAACTGGGTCATATTTTATTAAATTTATATGCTCATTTTACATAAATTAAATTCAATTTCACACCTTAATTAACGTCCTACATAATATTTTAATAGCGATTCGTTTCTGTGAATAATCTAAAACATGGGTGAAATCTTTCGCCAGGTGTAACTCGCTAACGAAACATTTTCGGACCTATGATATATGAACTTTTTTCATTATTTTTTGATAGTAGAATCAGCTCAGGAAGTGCTCAGAACATAATGCAAATAACTGATTATTTTAGCTCGTAATAACTTTAAAATATTTTGTTTCTAGAATAATTCTGGGTATTGTTGACAACTACCAAGAAATACATTTTTCATTCTTTTGGACAATATCTCTGTTATCCTTTGAGCTACAGACAAAATTTTAAAAAAACCATTGTGTTTGTCATTAAAAAAGTAAACTTTTTGCCTCTTGTAATTTTTTTGTAAAGTTAGCGGTTTTTGAGATATTTGACATTAAAAATTATAAACGGCTGCCATTTTGAAAATATTTAAAATAATGTTCAAATTTTTCGTACAGTGATAAAAGGTTACGCATCAAATAGGTATACAAAGTTTGAGCTCAATATCTTTTCTACTTTTAAAAATATTAAATATTTTGTAAAAAACACTTACGACAGACAGACGAAAAAATAAGCCCCGTAGACCCATGTTTATATTGTGAAATATGTTTGTCTCGATCCCAGGAACATATCAACAAAAGGGGTCCAGAGAGTTCGGGGACACTCTGTATATAAAAGCCAAATCCACTGACTCACTGATCACGATTTCTCAAAAATTACTGAACGGATTGGAATGAACTTTGGTATGTAGCTTTCTCTAGGGCCGTAGGGGGTCTCTATAGTTTGATTTAAAGTAGAACAGTCTTGGCTGACACGGGCGGGTAGGGTGAGCGATAGGGGCTTCCTATTCCAAGAGCCAACCACCGATTACCTTCCCAGTGGTTGTCATAGTAACCATATGCAACGTTGTAAAGCAGCGTTTACATTTATGAGAAGTCGGTTCGTTGGCAGTACAGCGATGCGTAGACTTGGCAACAGCGTGGAACCTCCACTTTGTCAACCGCTCGTCTCCAAGAACGGTTCTAATTTAAATCAGACTTTAAGAAAGATTTTCAAAAATTCTAAATTTTAAGGGGGGTTTGGTGGGTCAAAGTTACTATACAAAACTATAGAACGGATTGGAATTAAATTCGGCATGTAGCTTCCTCTAAGGTCCTAGATGCTCGCTAAGAAAGGTTTTCAAAATTCGACATTTTAGGGGGGTTTGGGGGGGGTCAAAGATACTAAAAATCCCCATAAGAAATACATAGTGTAATATATTTATTGATATAATATATTTTTTGTTAATATACATTTAACTTTGATTTGTCTATCCGTGCAAAGCTGGATCGGGCCAGCTAGTATGTACCGGGTGTCCCACGAAGAGGTCCCTATTTTTGAATTAATATATTAGATACACCGAACACTCTACAAACCTGAAACTCAACAGTCCTAACATACACACATGTAAAAGAAATACACCTGAGTATCAGTTAATTCTGACACATTAGGACAAAATGGCGGGATATCAAAGAAATAGTACCTTTTCGCTAAAATAGTTTTATTTGCTCAAGTGTTACAACATAATTATTGAATTTTAACGATGTTACTAAGCACTAAACAACGTTATGGAATTAAAGATATAAGTAACTCATAAATAAATAAAATCTATTTGATCCCTAAACCTTATTCAAACTGATGTCCATCGATCGCAATGCACTGATGACAACGAAATAGAAAACAGTCATACGCTTTGCTGAACAACTCTCGAGGTATCAACAACAGTTCCTCTTCGATCAACCTCATTAGTCCATCGTCTGTCGCAATGTTATGACAATAAACCTTCTCCTTCAAAAAGCCCCACAGAAAAAAGTCACAAACAGTCAAGTCTGGAGACCTTGGGGGCCAGTCCATGAAGCTGCTGCCACGACCTATTCAACGGTTAGGAAGATTTTGGTCCAAAACTGCTTTGGCCACATTAGCATAATCCGGAGGAGCTCCATTCTGTTGGAAAAAAAACGTCTTTCATCTCAGGCTGGGATTTTTTGTGTTATAGTAATGACAATTATGCCTGTTTACAGTTCCTGTTCGATAAAATGTCGCTTCATCTGAAAACACGATTCCTTCATGCCATTTGCTATCTACGTCAGTCTTTTCAATTATTTTCGAACAAAATTCCAATCATCATCTTTTTGTCAGGATCATCTTCAAGCAGACCGTGAACTAAATGAGTTTTATAATGTTTGATTTTGTTCTTTTTGGCATACCTTTGGACAGATGACTTCGGTATCCCTGTAGCAGATTCCACCTTTCTTACTGAATTAGGCGTATTTGGAGAT
>JAGFPH010005260.1:13262-24778 GCA_018207615.1 Philaenus spumarius
CTCTACAAACCTGAAACTCAACAGTCCTAACATACACACATGTAAAAGAAATACACCTGAGTATCAGTTAATTCTGACACATTAGGACAAAATGGCGGGATATCAAAGAAATAGTACCTTTTCGCTAAAATAGTTTTATTTGCTCAAGTGTTACAACATAATTATTGAATTTTAACGATGTTACTAAGCACTAAACAACGTTATGGAATTAAAGATATAAGTAACTCATAAATAAATAAAATCTATTTGATCCCTAAACCTTATTCAAACTGATGTCCATCGATCGCAATGCACTGATGACAACGAAATAGAAAACAGTCATACGCTTTGCTGAACAACTCTCGAGGTATCAACAACAGTTCCTCTTCGATCAACCTCATTAGTCCATCGTCTGTCGCAATGTTATGACAATAAACCTTCTCCTTCAAAAAGCCCCACAGAAAAAAGTCACAAACAGTCAAGTCTGGAGACCTTGGGGGCCAGTCCATGAAGCTGCTGCCACGACCTATTCAACGGTTAGGAAGATTTTGGTCCAAAACTGCTTTGGCCACATTAGCATAATCCGGAGGAGCTCCATTCTGTTGGAAAAAAAACGTCTTTCATCTCAGGCTGGGATTTTTTGTGTTATAGTAATGACAATTATGCCTGTTTACAGTTCCTGTTCGATAAAATGTCGCTTCATCTGAAAACACGATTCCTTCATGCCATTTGCTATCTACGTCAGTCTTTTCAATTATTTTCGAACAAAATTCCAATCGTCTGTCAGGATCATCTTCAAGCAGTCCGTGAACTAAATGAGTTTTATAATGTTTGATTTTGTTCTTTTTGGCATACCTTTGGACAGATGACTTCGGTATCCCTGTAGCAGATTCCACCTTTCTTACTGAATTATGCGTATTTGGAGATTCCATGAAAGCAGCATATACGATTTCTTCATTTTCTATGTTGGAGGATCTATGGTATTTTTTTTTTGTATTGACCCCGTTTCTAGTAGGATAATCTTCCACTTACGAATAGATTTCCTTGACGGTGGAACTACACCTGGGTACCTTTCCCTAAAACACCTTATTGCTTCATAATCATTTTCAAAGGCAATAGCCCAGGAACAACATTTCACTTTTTGCTGAGTTGAAAACGGCATGGTACATAAGACACTTTACAATGCAACTTAATAACAAATGCCAATGTTTATTACCAAATATGTTCATTGTTGTGGATACACGCAGTCAGCTGATAGATTTAAAATAGTCTAAACAGCTGTAGCTGTTCCTATTCTAAATAAAAGTAGGTTTACCCTTAAAATACGATTGCTGATTTTGTTGTTTTTTTGTTTTTCCGAAATTTTGTTTGGATCAGTCAGAATTAACTGATACTCAGGGGTATTTCTTTTACATATGTGTTAGTCACGACTGTAGAATTTCAAGTCTGTAGCGCGCTCTATACGTCTGTCATATCAATTCAAAAATAGGGACCTCTTCGTGGGACACCCGGTATATATTCATTAAAGTATATAATCGTAACGCAAGAAATACAATTGATGTCTAGAGGACCATTACCCCTTCCATTTACAAAACAATCTTCTTTTCCGTTAGTGCTCGTGTAATGACAAAACCGTTGACAATAGATTCTTTCAATACAGTAGGTCAGCCGGATTTAAATATTCAACAGTCAAATATCATTTTAATACTGAGATAATCGAAAGAAAACTTTTTTTGAAGTGGTTTCTGTCAAACTAGATGTAACGTTCTATTTATCAAAATTAATTAAATACCGAACCACTTGTTAATTTATAAGATACCGGGTAATATCTGAATCATTAAGTGTTACTGTGATTCATTATTAAGTGTTTGTTGTTATAATTTATCTTTCTGAGATAAGGCTTGTGAATAAAATATTGTTGCAATGTAAAGATTTATTTCCGTTTTAGCTTGAGTTTAAATCAAAGTAGCCGTTTTGTTAAAGTTATTAGAGTTCTACATTTTTTATGACCTCTGTAATTATCTGTCCATCACAATGGACTTTCCGGATTGGGAGGAAGTATAATAATGAAATTTTAATACAGCATGCAAACAATCATTCAAATAACCAGATGAAGAAACACATTTTACTGAGAGTTTTTGAGGGAGGGGTGAAGTTTTTACCCCAAAAATACGCACTTTGTGGTATTGTCGTGTGAGGTTTAAAAGGGCTTTACTTAGTTATTTCAAAATTATTTTTAAATAGAGAGATTTCACAAATGCAAAATCCACATATGTAATTACAAAATAACAACATATATAACAAATAACATTTCACAAATGTAATCCAGGAAATGTTTTTAATTGCATACGTCGTCTATTTCCAAAAGTTCTTCTGCAAAACTGAAAATCCATTATTGTTAACAATATACAAATAATTACAGGAGTATCAGATTTTTCAAGAAACATATGCTAGTCCAGTATGGTAATTCGATGTTTGGGAGCTTATTCACATCCTGGTTATTCTTATTGGTTATAAGTATATCACTATATCTCAAAAACGACAAAACATATTAACTTAACACAGTGGTTTCCCTTACGCTCTAGATGTGCAATAAGACCGGATTTTAAAATATATTGCGTTTAAGGTTATTAAAACGTAAAAAGCGTTAGAAATATAGATAAAAGTAAAATTCCACTGACTCACTATTAATCACTATTTCTCAAAAACGACAAAACATATTAACTTGAGACTTAACATAGTGGTTCCCCTTATGCTCTAGATGTGCAATAAGACGGGATTTTGAAATATTTTGCGTTTAAGGTTATTAAAACGTAAAAAGCGTTAGAAATATAGATACAAGTAAAATTCCACTGACTCACATTGTTTACAAGCAGGTTTTTTATATAAGCATATAAAAAGGCTGTCCTTTGACAGGTATTAATAAAACCAAAAGATAATTATTTTATACACTTAATTAAGCTAAGAAAGTAGTACTTAGTGTAAATAGCGTATTAACAAAGAATATACGGGATGCCTTTGAAATTGATATTTTTTTATCGAGCTTAACCCGTAGGTATTTATATATATTAGAGCTCATTTCTAATAATTTATACTGCCCATCTGTCTTTAACGTTAATTACATCGACCATTTTTATAGCTATCAAGCTGAATTTTAGTAATGGGCCTTCCTACTCGCAACTAGTCAGAGTAAAAAAAATACTTAAAATGTAAATATATAAAAGTGTACAAAGTATATAACTATTCAGCTTTCAAGTAAATTTGTGTTTATTTATATACTTATACCGAAGTATAAGTATATCTTCGGTATAAGTTATTGTTATAAGTGTTTGTGTATATTTTATACACAAACTTATAGTTATAAATTACTTTTAAATTTAATTTGTTATTTTACATGTATTGAGTACGTGTTGGATTGATGCGTTATTTTAATAATATTTGGACAATTGTAGAAAGGGAAAAAACATTTCAGATAACAAATAAATGTAAGCTTAAGATATTCCACGTATTTTGTTTTTAGTTTTAGTTACGCATATCGATTTTTTTGTTCTGCGAGTTAAGCACACCTTCGTTATATAATCTCACCGTCACTTTTCAGTGTAGAATGTTTATTACAGATCAGTGCAATAAAAGTTTCATGAAAACCACTTAACAATTACAAATATCTTAAAATTCGTGTTACTTAATTTTGTTTTAGTTGTGTTGTTATGTCCATGTTATTTTATTTTTGTGTTTTACCATTCATGTTTTCTTTATTTCTGTTTATTTCATACACAAACTTATAGTTATAAATTACTTTTAAATTTAATTTGATATTTTAATTGTTCTTGTTAACTACTTTTTAGATTTGAAGTAGTTTTTTCTGTTGTAATATTACTTTGTTATTTGTTAAATTTGTGATACCTGTTATTTATTTTCTTAATAATAATTAAAAAACTGTTTTATTCTAAATGTTTAGTACATGTACTACATTGAGACATACATTTTATAAGGTAAATATCTTAATTTATCTTAGTCAAAATATTTATATATTTCTCAACCTTTAGATCGAATCCAACATCACATGTTTCTCAGAAAACCTTTTTATAAATTACTAAATATTAAATTTCAACCCTGTAGATAGTTTTTTTAATACTAATAACATGTATTACAGGTTATTGAATGAACTTTCATTGTCAATTGGGTATGGAAATATAAGGAATATCTAACAACTATCGATTACATCCAGAAACACTTCAGATATGCGTTATCATAAACAAAATTAATATCAATTTACTCGTAAATTGTGAAGATAAAAAAATTAGATTGAATGTATTCAACTACTCCATAGGGTTATAGCTTGAAGGTATTTTATTATTATCTCTTAGGCCTGTATGTTTTTAGTATATCGGCTACCTATCACCACCTACCTATCAATCACTTTCTATATGTACATTTCTATAACTCGTCATTCCTTGCAATCATTTTGAGAAAACTTTGTTCATCTTTTATTAGAGACATTTCAAAACAATTAAACTAGAGTAGATTATTAAATTTTACATATACAAAGTCATACAATGTTGATGAATTCAAGGCAATACTGTTTTTGTTTGCGTAAGATTAATTCCGTGTTATATTATAATTACCCCTAACTAACCCAATCATGTTTGACTTAACTTAGAAATCGACTTTACTAAGGTATATTCGATATTCCCTCAGTCGATACTCGCATCTGAAATTCTTGACAGTATTCAGAATGTTGATAATTTACTACGCATTATATTCGCTCTTCCCCTCCCTTCTCGATTCACAGGGGAATTTATTTCCCTTGTTATAACCGAAGTGCTTCTTGTTTTACTGATAACTACGGACATGGATTTATTCAATTACACGTTGCTTGACTAAAAATCGTCTAAATTGTCTTTTATTTGCTTCAAAATTGATTTTAAAAGTAAGAAATTTAAAAACCTGCCAATTATGTATCCCAAAAATATAGGTGTACAATCAAAGACAGATAAAAGTTTCATTCGTTTTCGATGGAATGCTAATATTTAAACGAATTTTATAAACAGAAAAAAGTTTTTGCTTGTTTGATTTTTTTTATTATTACCTCCTAAATTCCGAGCTCAATGTTAGCAGTATAATATACTTTTGGTATGAACATATAAAGTTTCTGAATTTTTAATTTGCTATTGGTAAATGAGGGTCTAAAAAAGTTTACATAAATAAACTCATAAACTTCAATTTATTTAGAAAATACTAAAACCCCTCCGGTTGCTGACCGTTGCTGAGCGCAATGGTTGAACACCTTAAGCGAGGTGTTCACGAAAAGCGATATAGCATTAGTAAACTATCAATCTATGACTTTTTATATAGTATATAGTAGTAGAAAGATCATGCTATCTAGGAAGAAGTGTAGAAACAAAATAAAGTTTCTGTGAACTGTATCTGTGACTTTATTATCTGTTAGCCAGCAATCTGCTGATGCTGATGTTTTCTTAAAAGTTTTACTTTTGCTAATTTATTCAAGAATTTACGTAAATTGTTATTGTTATATATACTTTTATGATTGTGATGGATTTATTTACATTTTGAAAATACCTCATCACCCAGATATTTATATTTTATATTTCAGCCCCCAGAGGTTAATCCGACTGGAGTTGTGAACAACTGCTAGTTCGTTTGACCAAATACAGTATGTTCATAAAATGGCCTAACATCCAAAATCGAGATGTATAAGTCCATAGAACATATTATCTTTTGTTTTGTTGGTTTTAAATAAAACCTATATGAATTCACTATAGTGGAATGTGTTCAGAAAATTGTAAATAGCTATTAGATTTTGAGATACATTATTTTACTAAGTTCAGTGGTGAAGTTAGTTTTTCAATAAATTAAAAAAAATATGGCTTAAAGAATGTGATGGAATTTGTTTTAAATATACTTTTGGATGCTGAAAATACATAGCTCAGCTGATGAAACATTTGTAGTATTGGTACAATAAACAGCTGTTTTCTATAACAGCAGTAACAACTGTAATAATAAAGGTTCATCCACATATGGCAATCATGAATGCAAAACAAGTTCGTTGAACGAAAAACTGGTTGCGGAACACATTTTGTGACCCGAAAAACTGTTCAACGAAATCAAGAGAAATCACCAAAAACGACAGCGGAAAGGTTTCCCCATATCTTCATTATTTATTCAAAAATATCAAAAATATTTCAGGAAAGTTAAAACTAAGTGTTTTATAATAATTGTTTATGCGCGTTAGTCTGTATGTTGTTGAATATCTCAATAATTTTTTTAAACTGTTGACTTGAAATTTGGTATAGTCGCAGAACGTACCCGAATCTATACTGATATTTAAAAGAGAACAAATATATACAATTAACCATTATGTGGTTTTATGTTTTTTTTTGTTCTTACCTAGTCGTGGGGGATCTTATGAAAGAGCTCATTTCTAATTTCTACTGCCCATCTGTCTTTACCGTTAATTAAATCGACCATTTTTATAGCTATCAAGCTGAATTTTAGTCATAGGCCTTCCTACCCGCAACTAGTCTGAGTAAAAAAATACTTAAAATGTAAATATTTAAAAGTGTACAAAGTATATAACTATTCAGTTTCAAGTAAATTTCTTCAGAAAATTTCACTTTTAGAATATATAAAATTAGATTTATAGCTACAAAAAATCCTTAAAATTGATCCGGTAGAATTTTAGAATTAAAATTATTTCAGACAAAATACTTTACATTTTTAGTACAAACAAGCAATCATAATGTCAAACAACTTAAATACTCACATGGGATAAATACAATGAAAGACCACCAGGATACAAGCAACTACTAAACTTAGCCTAAATAAAACCATCATAACTCTTAGTTTGAATGCTGCGATCCAATGATTGACTAATTGTACACTTGGAGGTTATATATCATGTGCTTTTACTTGTTCAAGAGCTTGGACTCCACTTCAAATAACATGTTACTTTACTGTTATCATTTTCTAGATTACGTGTTCGATGTGTGTGTGTATTGATTAAATATTTTACTTTCTCACTATACTATAGTGTAGAGAAAGTATAGTGTTCGAAAAAAAATCGATGTTGAGATTTTTGTGGAAATATCCGTTTTGGGGCACCCTGAGTCAAAAAAAGTGGTTTTTACAACATGTCTGTCTGTATGTATACACAGCTAGAGAGAAAACTATTCGATTGGTTTCGAACAAATTTGTAGCAAACATGTCAATTAGGCCTGTACAGATGCACGAAAAAAAGTTTTGAAAAATGTTGAAAAAACCCCCTTTTTGGCAAAAAACACCCAAAAAGTTATAAATGTTTTATAAAAAAATGGCTCTAACGATTTTGATAAAAGTTGGCTTATTTGTAGCCCATAATGTACCCTACCATGAGACAAAACTGCATCTTTCTAAAAATTCTCGTTTAGCTGATAATAATAATATTTATTAAATAATCTCCTGCTGTAATACAATTATGAAGTCACAGTGAATCTGTGAGAAAGTATGTTTCAGTTTCTGGTACCGTTTATTTGTTGTAAAATGAATGGGTACATCTAGGTCAGCTGTACAGTTAAGTACATTCAATGAGAGTTAACACTTTAGAGCTAAAACGTTCACGTTTGCGACAATTATATTTTTTGTAGCAAGGTGTTTCTATGCGCTAAGGTTTTCAACACAGTCTTTTATTAAATTGTGGGGTAAAGCACAGGTAAAGGTACATTTTCTTAGCTGTGATTTCTCTTAGCAGTGATGCGTTTGATGTGCGATTTACTACTAGGCCTACGATCGTATATTTTTCTTCAACAGTTTGTTTCGTTGATTCTCCCTCTATCTCACCTTCTGATATTGATAAGGAAATATCGTTTCACTTTCTCACACACATTTTTACTTCTAACGTGTCTTAGAAGCCTCTGAAAATTTTTTTCGAAGTAGTAAACAAAATGTAAAAACATTGTTTACCATTGCGGAAAAAGGTAAAACCTTAAATTGGTATAGTGGTACACAATTGATTGTATTAGGGTTGAATTTACTACCCTCTTTACCCGGGTTCAAACGCTAAAATATGTTAATCTATCTATATAAAAGCGAAATGGCACTGATTCATTCATCAGCAGAACTAAAAATCTACTGAACCAAATGAGTTCAAATTTGGCATGCATGTTCAGTTGGACCTTTAGACGGGCAATAAGAACGGATTTTGAAAACATCCCAAAGATACGCCCAATATTTGCGTTTTTCTAGCGATTTTTTGCGTTTTCTCAGCTTTTTCGAGAACTAATTGGCAGGAAATGTTGAAATTTGGTACTTAGGTTCCTTTAAGGCCTAAAAGTAGTCTGTTAAAAAATGTTTGGGAAATAGGCGTTTTTGCATTTTTCCTTGCGTTTTTGATCATCCTCAAATTACGCCAGAACGGATTGGAATGAAATTTGGTATGTAGCTTCCTCTAGGGCCTTAGGCGCTCTCTAAGAAAGGGTATGAAAAATTTCGAAATTTTATTAGGGGTTTGGGGGGGGGGATCAAAGTTACTAAAATCATAATTTCAGATCTTTTATTATTATGACAATAGTGCTTTTATTATTTAAGATCTATATATATAAAAGCTAAATACCACTCACTAACTGAACACTTCAAAAGATTACAATTACGTTAAAAAGACTGAAAATACTAACCACCACGGACAACGCCGTACGTGCCAGCTAGTATATAAATAAGGGACAGATCAATAACAATACACCAGTGGTTCAGTGGTAATACTTAATTTAACATTAATTTATTTGTACGCCTTTGCAATTACAGATAACATACAGTTTCTCCCATTAGCCTACAGTTATGCTACATACATTTCTTTCACTAGGTAATGACCTTTACAAGACAGACTGGATTACGGTACCGGCAACTAAAGCGAGTTACGTTTATGTTAATAACCCCAAAACTCTGAATACAATGTGACTTTAACAATAAACCAAAATACTTTTATTTGCTCACTCAGTGTGTTGTTTTCAACAGGTCCTGTACTTCCTTCACTTGAGATCTCGTCCCAATGGTCCAAACTTTGAACTGATCGGAAATCCTCGTCTCGATCTCCTGGCCGCACTTTTCACAACGAACTGGCCTAACTTCCGGCCCAACACCTTAACAACAGACTGGCCTTGAATCTAGATTAGGGTTATGCTTATATAACCCATCTAACTTCCGTGTTGACAAACTACACTGTTCTTCCGTGCAACACAAAAACACTTCCGCCAAGCTCATCCTTCCTTATTATGCTTCCTTGCTTACCTCTATCTGTCTTACGCAAAGTAATATCTTTACACTAAACATACTAACTCTAATACTGATTATAACTAATATATATATTTTAATACACACCCCATCAATTCGTAACAATTGCAATAAATTAGTGTAGCTTATAATATACTAGCGAACCAGGCAATGCTTCGCTATTGATAGATTTGAGAATACGGATTAAATGAACAGAATTTTAAATGCGAGCAAACTTTATTCGTATTTTCAACAACCATAACTCGATGCAAACTGTATTCGATTTTACTAAATTACAATGAGACCAAGTTTTACAAATTGATTTAATTTTCAAACGTATTCGACCATTGTCAAGTTGTTAGTTTCGATCACTATATGACAAAGATTGACGTAATTCTCTAATTCTTACTTAACTTGATTAATTTCGTGCTAAGTCTTGTTGTGTTGATTAGTAGCACTTGACTGTCACATTTATTTCGTTCATTTTGTTGTACTGTTTAATTTTGTCTTTCTTCTCTTTATTGGCCGCATTATGTGATTGACCAATATGTTGTCGTTTAGAAATGCAATTCCCAATATAAATTCTGAAACAACAAAAACAAACATTCAGAATGTAAATAAATCCTATCGTCAAAACAACAGCGATGCTTGTCAGATTTAATTCAAATCACTCTCTAAACACTCCCGGTGCGTGCTAATAAGGGCAAACTGTAAAATTATCATTGAAATTTGTCGAATATTTGATCCTATAGAGGACACATGAATGTTTATGTTATTATTCATATCAAACTCAAACAAATAACGATACATCCACAATATGAAATTGAGAAAGACAGTCAGACTGTTCTCTTAATTTGGAAACGACTTGTACTAGTCTGCAACACAGAATGTGTCCCTAATGGCAACCCTGTATCAAAATCGTCCCTTTTCTCATAGCCATACAAGTAAAGAGATTTCTCACTACAAAGAATAAGATTTCCTTTAAAAAACTGAAAAATAATATGCCATTTTAAGCCAAATACCTTTTTTTACCAAATCAGCTCAGTATTATACACATTAGACACCAATAAGTTTTTGGCATTTTCAGATGATTTAAATTTTTTCCAACACCTGAATAACTAGTTGTTCTGTGAACAGTAGACTTCGCTCTTTGACCTTATCTCGGCTACCCCTCCACAACTCACTCACAGCGATCACACTGACGTAGCGCAGGAAAGAGCAAGACAGCAGGTCTCTCTCTCTCTCTCCCTCTCCATAAAATTATAAGGTTTTGTGAAGATATGTAAAGAATAAACGTATAAAAACATGGTTAAAATACAAAAACTTGGACGATTTTTAACACATTTTAAGTTGGCGGCCATTTGTGAGCTTACCGTTAGAAATACGGAAAAAATCAAGAAAACAATTTTGTAGAACATAAAATTTGCTAGCAAAATGTTATTAGTATTTAAATTCGACTTACGGTTAAACAACAAACTGGCTTTGGAAAAAAGCTTATACTGAGAAAAACGGTAAGCCATTGTTACGGTGAACGCCATTGTTATTTTATTTAAAGGGTTAACAATGAAAAATGGAAGAACCGTATATATACATGGCTCGACCTAGGAATAGGGGATACTCATGCAAAAAATCATGATAATCGGTCTAGGCGTTTTTCCATAATCGTGAGACAGACAGATAGACACACTGATACACAGATAGACGAAATGACGAACGGTCGAGCTAAAACGAAGACTTCGCTTCCGCTCGGTCAATTACGGAACAACTAAATACCTTGATGAATGGCGGACTCGTACTTGACGCCAGTAGTTTTTAACCAAACATTAATTAAGAAAGCTTTTGTAACAAGCATGGTAGTTTTAAGTTTATTAGAAATTAATTTTGTAAAATATAGCAGAAAATGAGTTTCCATCATTAAAAACATAACTAAATAACGACATGTCAATAGTTAGATTGTATAGATATCAGCAATACAGGAAGCACTTTAGTTATAACGAGTGAAATAAATTCCCTTTTGCGAAGTTAGGGGAAGGGAAGAGGGAATTTAATGCAGCACTAAATCATGAGCTCTCTGAATACAGTCTGGAATCTCAGACGGGAATATCGAAGCTGAGGGAATATCGAATTTAAAGTAAAGTCTATTTGCAGTTTGTGCCAATAATTATCTGGTTAGTTACGAGTAAGTATAATATTAGTGGATTAATCTTTCGCAGAAAAGAAACTCTTAATTCCATGTTTGATGTTCTTTGTTGTTTTGAAATTTAACATAATTTTCT
>JAGFPH010005260.1:24878-38484 GCA_018207615.1 Philaenus spumarius
CAAAAATGGGCGAACAATTAGACTTTTGTACGTTTGTTATGGTTTTTTTATGTACGTATAATTTTTAGATTGTGTTATTCTTACATTTTTCCATCTGCTTACTAACATCAGCCTTTCAAAAATGAGTGAAACTTTTTATTTTGTGTTTTACCAAATAATAAAATTCTAGTTTTACCATTTAAATTACGTATGAGGCTCTTGAGTCTGTCTCGTCAAAGAGAGCTTGGAAATGTCATACTTTTGCGAAAGATAACACTTTTATTTAGACTGCTATATTGTGGCTATGTTTCAACGACCTTGAAACAGTATTGGCAAATTGGAAACATTCTGTATTTCCGTCAAGGGCAAGTTCTTTCCGAACTTATTCTGACTGTAATTCTCAATTTCATATTATACGTGTTTGAGTAAGTTTAGTCTGTTTAATATAGTATTTTAATCACACAAGTTATTTGCATTAAATTCCCAAACATTCTCAAATTTAAAGTTTTACCTTCTTAGCAGCAATGGATAAACAATTATTCTTTTTTACCACATCATAAAAATAGAAAATTTGACCTAGATTTTTAGTAACTACGTTATTATAAATATTTTACTTTAGGAAGCATATCAACGAACTCATTCAAAATTAATTGCTCTGAATGTTCTAAATATTACCAAATATTTGTGTCTGAAAACTGCAATTTTTAGCGAAGTGGATGGACAAAATTATGGTTGAAGGTCAAACAATTGCACAAATCTTTTAATAGGCACATTTTAAAATCCGTTTAAAGTTATTGCAATTTTTCTAAATATTGTCTAAAACGGTTAGTATCTTTACGTATCCGGTAGCAATGTGTAGGGAGACTCGCCAATTTTGTGTGGTTATTTCTGCATTTGGATATGTCAAAAACACCTCTTTTGTGTACACAATTTTTGCAAATAAATTTAAAATTACGAAACTACGAATGTGCGAAACACGAACGGATATACATGACGAAGCTGTAAGAGTTCGGTTACGTTATGCACCCCTAAACAGATTCCATCACACTTGAGTGAATGTATTAATTATGTTTAGACCTACAGCAGTATATAAAATATTCCCTTGGAGTTAATATTCCCTTCCGAGTTGTCAGACGTTATTCCGGGAGCTGATGATTTAGTGCGGTGTTACATTCCATCTTGCTTCCAATTCGTGAAGTGGAATTTATTTCCTGAATATATATCAACTGCTTCGCTTTAAGGATTCCGCGATCGTAACCTAATCCATAGTACTGAAGAGAAATTGAAACTTATTGTTTAACGTAGACAGATGTATTAATTATTGCAAAGTATTTTGAACAGGTAGCAATTTATAGTAACTGCAAAAATAAGCAAATCCTGTCGTTAAGTAATCATTAAAAAGTAATATGATTCAACAAAATTAGAAACTATTTTTTCTATATAGTGTTTTGTCCTTAGCGAAACGACGCCTCTGTAAACCTAATTCTAATTAAAACGTTTACTGTGTGTACTCGCAATTATTGGAATATTATTGTTATGTATTTATTTATTATTATTTTTTGTGTGAGAACGTCTTAAATATAAACCAGTGGACTAATGAAGATGAAACGAGCAGCTTATAGCGTAGGCAAATCGAGAAGAAAGAAAAGCTTAGACAGAAATACAATAAATTCGTGTAGGAAACTTTAAAAAAAAAACACAATTCAAAATAATTATATTTGAGTTTTTAGTTTGTGTTACAGTAAAATTGTCTTATTTATAAAATCATGATGTTTAAAAAATGTTAGGTTTTTACCAGTGAAATGTAGTTTAAAATATGCTTGTTTTTTTTTTTTAAATATTTTCACCAACTATTTTTAAATATTGTTTTTTAAACTAAAATATTAATATATTTAACAATTAATCACATTAATAGCATTAAACATACCCAAATCTAATGAAAAAGCAACATAAACATATTTCCTAAAATGCTCATTTTTTATCTAGCGTTTTTGTTATACAAAAATACCCAAAACGTTGATTTTGGGTGAAATTTAAAAATTAATGAATTTTATATAATCAAAGTTATTTACAAAAATGTTAATTTGGAATAGTTCTTTAAAATTTGGTACCCTTTTTGACCTGCTTTGGGCTTTTAAATTTCGCCGATATTCTACATTTTTAATGTTAAAAACTTGTGAAAAACTTCCCGTTGAAGATAGTTTGATAAGGCATATCATGCCAATGTTCGCCAAAACTTAGGGTTATAAGAGTTCAGTGGTAGATAATTAAAATACAAAAACCAAACTTGTGTACGCTTACGGCGACCATTTTTTAAAAACTTTTAAATTATGTAATATTCGATTTATGTTTACATTTTAAATAAAAAAAAGAAACACTTTCGAAATGTGCTTTTAGTGGGGATAGGATTTGTAAAAAAATTAATTCTTTAGTTTCATTAAAAGTAAGTGTATAAACTCGTCTATTTGGAAAATTTTTTTCGTACGGTGTATGTTTTATGTTAAACACTGTCTAAACAGTTTTTTCACATAGCCTTTGAGTTGAGTTGAGTTGAGTTGAGTTGAGTTGAGTTGAGTTGAGTTGAGTTGAGTTGAGTTGAGTTGAGTTGAGTTGAGTTAATAAACGCCTGAAATTACACATATGGAAATACAACGTTTAAACATTTCAAGACGTTAAATTTACAGCAATAAAATTGTGCTAGAGATGCGAGCATGGGGTGTAGTATTTTTTTAGAAAACATTGAAAATAGTTTAGCTGCTCTACCCCCCCCCCCCCACAAACTAATGTTTAATTTCTCGTAGCTCGGTACGAAAACGAAATAATCAGTGGAATCTCTAATCACTGAATTGCAATACATGTCGAATACACACCAGATCTGTTGCGGTCTGTTTTCCAAAAGTGTAGCTCAATCTGAATTCATTTCGGATTAGCTTCCAGGTATTGGATCTCGTTGTAGATTAAATCTCTAATTACTGGAGCTAATTGGAATCTGCGAGCTCCGTAAATCGGTCACGAACACGCCGCGACGGTTATGCATGTGTAATTGGTTACACTTTGAACTGTGCAGTGATCGTGTTCCGTGGACAACTCTTATACCGCATTTATTTCAAATTATATAAACAAAAATATTTTTATCAAAGAAATAGTATCTACGGTATAGTGTCGATGAGGTTGACCGTAAATTCGAACGAAAAGAAACAAAACTTCATCTCTAACTCCAACTATAATGAAACTGTACACTTCGTTGGCTGCAGAAAATTGAATATTAACACTATAAAACAAGGCTGACCAACAGAAGACCCGGGGGCTGCATGCGGCCCGTGAACATATATCTAAAATACAAAAAATTTCAGTATTTACTCAGCCACTCACTGTACTATTTCTGTTGAGAACGTTAGCTTAACATACCTTCAACTGGAATTGTGTGATTCGCAGTCCGAATTTTTTACCTTTTACCAGAAAAGAACCGAAATAGGAATGGAATTGTTTTACTTACCCAGGCGGACGTTACTTCAACTTGCGAAACTTAGGCCTTATAAGAGGTTGAAAAATGAGAAGCACGTATGTTTGCGAAAACAGCTTCTCCAACATGAAATTTATAAAGTCAAAATATAGATGTTTTCTGTTTGATAAAGTCACTTACTCAGTTGTTTCCTTTGTCAACAACAAATATTAATGTTAATAGTGACACAGTGGCAGTGGTTCGTGAAAATCAACATCCCCAATTTCGCTACTATTATCTTTGTATATTTATTATTTTTTAGAAAAAAATAACTAATCAATCTAACAGGTTCTTTTTTACCTATTACAAATCACTGATAAAGTTGCATACAAAGTATTTGATTGATGTAGCCTTCACAACCGAAATTTTATTTATAGCGGCCATTGGGCCACTCGAAGTCTATGAGAACAAAAATATGAATAAGTGATTTAACATAGTAAACTTTTAGCCATTTTGTAGGCAATTATATACTAGAGAAGTTCTAGCATGAGAAGTGGCCTCAATGTGCGCAGTAGACTCGGAGTTGATTTGGCGGGTTAGAAAGGCTCAGTCCGTTGCCACGCTCTGAACATAATACCTCGGTCTGGAAGCCCTTGTACGGGTTGCCAATAAATATATAGTCTGTGCATAGCGTCCCTTCCCCTCCTGCGGACGGTATCCCCACTTGCTTCAATTCTTCCCTCCCGCCAGCGCATTTTAGAGCTGATGCTATACCTGACGAATTATAACAGCGTAGCCAGAGTTTTCAGAAAATAATAAGTTGCTAGACAAATCTGTGATTGGAGGTTTGAGTGAATTTAGTTTAGGTTTTATATTGTGGGGGGAGGACCGGTGCATGGATTTAAAAAAATGTTCTACCATTTTATGTGGTCGACGATCGATAATTAATTTCATTTTCGGTGTCAATGGAGCATAGTTTTTTTTTCTTTAGTGCAAACATTGCGAAAATGTCTGAACTTAACCTGTATTTTGGGTGTTTTTCTTTGGTTATTTCAATATTTTTCTGCCACTTTGTAATATTTGTGTTTTTATACTCTGCATAAATACTGTCAGAACATGAAAAAAATCACTTTTTATATGGTCTGGTAGTCCTGAAAAATTACTTTTAATACTTGGTTGACCAGGTAACTCAAAACTGTTTTAAGTAAAGTGTTACTAAATCTTTACTTTATAATAAATACATCCCACTTAGCAACTAGTAAAGCGTTATTGTTGATTAATGTTTTCTTAAAAACTTTAATTAATGTTTGCAACACCTTTTCACACAAATATTTTTAGAAAATTTTGTATTAACAAATCTGTTTATTTAACTTTTTGTTTTAAAAATGAATGTAATAAATGTGAATAAAATAATGCATTATATTATTAACATAATAAATAACGTAAACTATTATATTGTTGTAGTAATAAAACAACTTGTTTATTTGCGTATTTATTTCAAATGGTATTGCTCCCTAAAATATTATGACAGGTATTCAAAATGTTAACCTAGGTTTTTGTATACTGGTATACATACGTTTATATGGTAACTATAATAACTAATAAATAACTTTTTTTTATAATAACCGTTGTTGGAAAATAGATGATTACTGTACCGATATTCAAACAAAACTTTCATCAGCCAAGGCGTCCTAAACAGCGTTAACGAATTGGATAAAATTTTCTTCTAATAGGTACAAGAGCGTCCCAACTTAGTTGATCTAGCATTGTTGCTACGGATTTTGAAAACATTAAACTATTGTTGCTGCTTAAAGCCGCGGTCACACTAGGCTGTTTGGCGGCCGCTACTAACTAGCCGCTGGTAAAATCGCCAGCAAGCAGCGTAGTCTGACAAAGAACCAGCGGGTGGATAATGCCAGCGGGATAGTATTTCCAGCCGCTGGTTCTGGGTCAGACTATGCTGCCTGCTGGCGATTTTACCAGCGGCTGCTAAACAGCCTAGTGTGACCGCGGCTTAACTCTTGTCTTTTGTTGAAAGTTTTCATGACCTATATAATTCGATTAAAAATAAATGGCTGTAAAAATGTATTCTTGTAATTTTTTATTTACAAAACACTATTTTTGAGTTATTGCTATTAAAACTATTTTATTGCCATTTTAAAACGGATTACCAGAAAATTTTTATTATATTTTCCAAACTTGGTATTTAGGCCTACATTGCTAAGTAAAGTGCAAATTTCAACTTAATCGGTTAGAGATTTTAATTATTTAATAAAAACAAAATGGCTTGCTGCTGGTAAAAGAATTGTTTCCCACGTAAGTTTAAAGGACGTTTTTTATTTATTTTGACCAGTATGACAACGCCCTGAATTATCTTCGAGCATTACAGAATCCTCCTGTATCCATACCTGGTTAAACAAAATTGTATACTAAGTTTGGTACAGATGTAATATCCCCATAAATCCATGTTGCAAAGAACTTCAGAAAGCCAGCTTTAAATATCGTTTTATACATTTTACGGTTGGTTGCTTTCCTTTCCCGACAGTAAACCCATTCCGGGATTGTGTCCAAACATCCGTATGCGAAGGCTTCACTTTTATCGTAACATTCTAACGATTTAAGTTAAGTAGTATGCACATTTACTTAAAAAACGATCAACAAAATTCGCAGTCGTTGAAAAAAGTAATTAAGTTGATGTTATTAAGTAACTAAAATTTGTTATTCCTCGCTTACAAATAATATTGTTGAATTTGATCAAACGGCCTAAAATCGTCTGACAATATCATACGGTACAGGTTATTTCTAAAAACGGAAAACAAACTCCTGGATCGGGTTTTGTTTACAAAAGTCACATAGACTTAAACATAGGGGAAAAGAGCATTTAAAGATCTAGCAATTATTATTCTCACAGCCTAGTTCAACCATAAGTGCAATAAATTAGGTAAATGGTAATTCCTTACTCAATTTGAATAGAGAGTGCCATTTAAATGAGAGTTAACAAGAAATTGATAGATTTATTAAATATTGTAGTATTTATAAAAGCAAAGACACTTTTTGATATTCCATGCATGTGAACCTTTTAATAACCTTCAAACACATCCTGATGTAAAAGCTACGAGAAGTTGTTTTTTACGTTCTTACTACTAGACTATAGTATAGAGAAAGTATAGTGATCGCAAAAAAATCGATGTTGAGATTTTGTGTAAATATCCGTTTTGGGACACCCTGAGTCCAAAAAAGTGGTTTTTACAAAATGTCTGTCTGTATGTATACAAAGCTAGAGCGAAAACTATTCTATCGATTTCAATCAAATTTGCACCAGACATGTCAAGTAGGCCTGTATAGATGCACGAAAAACGGTTTTGAAAATTTTTGAAAAAAAACCCCAAAAAATCTGTTATTTTTTTATAAAAAAACGGCTCTAACGATTTTGATAAAATTTGGTTTATTTGTAGCTTTTAATGTTTCCTACCGTATGCAAAAAACTGCATCTTTCTAAAAATGCTCGTTTAGCTAATAATAATAACTGATTTTTGGGTTTGCTTCCATAAAGGGGGTTTTTCAACATTTTTCAAAACCTTTTTTCGTGCATCTATACAAGACTAATTGACGTGTTTATTGCAAATTTGTTCGAAATCGATCGAATAGTTTATCTCTAGCTAATAAGAATAACATTAATTAGTTAATCTCCTAGTTTAAAATCACCTCTCCTACCCCTCCTACAACAATGAAGCCACAGTGAATCTGTTTAATAATTTTAAAATGTTTGTGAGAAAGTATGAGCCTGTTTCTGGTACCGTTTATTTCTTCACGAATCTTGCGGGTTATATGTGAAATTAGAGGGTGGTGACTTGCCAACCCCAGGGGTGACTCACGGCTTCGCCACTTGTTCCCTGTCTACATTCGCGGAGAAGTCAATACAGAATATTTTCTGTATTATTTTCAAATAATCTGATATTTTCTCTGATATGACGATTGAGTAGGGGTCAGAGGCAATTAGATTGGGGTTGGGCGGTGGTAGTAACGTTATCCTGGGTCCTGATGTATGCGAAGTAGGACTAGAGTTTTTGTGTAAATGTCTGAATTTTGTATGTGTTAGAGAGTTACTGTAATCACACACTTTGTGTTATTTATTGGATGCCTGTTATTGTTAATCTAGGAATAAATAAGATTTTTTCGAATGATTTTTTAAAAAGATGATTATCATATCTGAAGGAACTTACTTGATTTTTTAACAATCTAAGTTAAAAATGCTGTTTATTCTTCCGAAATAAAAATACTATTACGAAATAGAACGAGTTGCTGACAACTTGACAATGGCAGAGTTGCACAATTATGTAATATAGAGTAGGTAGTTGTAGTTGTGTAAGTAGAACTTATGTAAAATTGCTGAATGGCTTTGATAAGTAAGCCGTCATACTAATACAAAGACAAAACAGGGAATCCGAGAGGGGGAAGAGAGTTTTTAAATAGGGAGAACATATTAGAAAGGGGGTCTTTTAGGAAATTTTCTTGAATAAGAAGAGAGGTCTTAGGAGACCAGAGAGACATTGGCCGTGAGGTGTGCCAGCCCAAGTGGACGTCAGGACGAAGGAGCTGATCTGTCTGAAGCTGAGCTGTCCGAGCCACCAGGACAGAGTATATGTGAGGGCACAGTTTGTGGATGTTAAGGCGTGTCCACACTCATGCGCTTTTACGCGCGTCAAGGGCATGCGTCATAGCGCAAGGAGTAGCGCGTGTGAGGCATTCGAGATGCATGCGTGACGCATGCGTTTTAGGAGTTGAACGAAGTCAGTTTTGTTGACGCAAGCCATAACGCAAGCTCTCCCGCTGCTGTTGGATTTCCGTTCAATTCCTCTTTCAATTTAACCTAAAAATGTCTTTTGAAGAAGTAACTTTAAATTTTATAAATGAATACAATTTACTACCAGTGTTGTGGGACAATAAAAAAGAGATTATACAAACAAAGTAAAAAGAGATGACGCTTTAAATTTTTGGGAAGCAAATTTAATATGGACTTATCGGAGTTAAAATTACAAGTTTGAGGTCATATTTTTCAAAAGAATGCCAGAAATTGTTGATGAAGAAAAGTGGCTCGGGGGCTCATGGAAGCTACAATATTCTTCGTGGTTTGCGTATGACGCTTTATCTTGTAGACTCCGCAACTTCATGAGAAATGAAGAAAACTACTGCAAATAATACAATTTATACAATTCCAGATGAAGACGAGGTAACCAACTACAAGGTTTATTTTTTTAGTGTTAAGCATTGAAACATGTAACTTCAGAGAAAAACAATAATATTATATAGGCCTATGATGAAATTGTGATATGTAGGCCTACACAATAAAATAAGATTCACAAAAGCTAGATTTATTGCAACATACGCTAGTATGTTTCGCCTTTGTTAGGCATCGTCTAGAAACTTGTTAAAATTGTACAGAAATGATTTGCATGTTTGCTCTATAAGGAAGTAAACAGAAATATATTGTAATATACCCTATAACATCTTTTTTATTTTAGGCCTATAGGCCTAGTTGTTTATTTGTTAGAATAATTTCTGGATACTATATTGATAGTTGAATTAATCACATATATAATATAGGCCTATATATAAAAAATAATCACTGTAGAATTTAAAAATTTGTCTGGCGATTCCTAATGTAGCAAAGGAGCTAATATTTTATGAAACTGATTTAATTGTGTTAAATATTTTGTCTTTTAATATGGTTATGTCTGGTTCTATAACTTGTAGAAGATTGTAAAAATTTCCCGAGACATTTGCGTAAAGCTTTTGAAAAATGGTTCTTCATCTTCTTGCAATTCACGTAAAATTACAAAATTTGTTTCTTTAGATAATATTTTGTCCACTTTGAACGACGTTTTCTCTTTCTACTACTTATAAAAACATAAGCAGCACTTATACCTAAAAGTATACTAGCGTCTTTTTCCATGTTGTGCCTTCCCACCGAGAAAATTGACTGGAAATTGAACATCTAGTGTGGACGTAAAGAGGCATTTAACAAACGCATTCAATAAACGCATGCCTTTGACGAAAGATGAAATGAAAGTTGAAAAGCAAGTCGAATTGAAAATTGAAGACGAAAGCGCACGAGTGTGGACACGCCTTTAAGGGTCTGCTGTAGTGGCGGCCATCTTGGATTTTTATCCCATAAGAGCAATGTTAAATTTCAAACCATTTAGTTCGTTTATTTTTTATCATAAAATTGTTTGCAAGGTCTCATTTTAAGCACAGTCACAATACGCATCGGTCTTGCAATTTAGTTTTTTTTTAAATGCTTTTGATTTGTTATGTTATTGACATTTTGTAAGTACAAAGTTTGAATTTTTTTCCTAACACAATAAAAAATTAATAATGAAAAATAATTTGCAAGCCGAATCCGAAATTTCATAAAGAATATTAAACAATCAATTACAAAAGATAGACTTATAAATTGGTTTGAAATGAGGCAATATCAAAGCGTTCAGCTGCAAGAAATTGCACTGTTTAGATAGGGATATAGTGAGCAGCGCTTTCGTTTCCGGTTGCTTTCTCGTTTACTGGAGCAGACCCGTAAAGGGATAATTGCTTTATTTGAATTCTGGGTTAGAATCGGTTTGTGTGGGTTAATCGGGAGAGTTATGTATCTTAAAAGAATTCATATTTGGGGAGTTGAAATTTGAGCTCAATTTTGCCCGTAGTGTAAAGTAAATGATTTAGACTAAGGTTGATTTTAGTTTTCACACAGCGTAGAATCAAATGTAATGTAGTAGATCTTCTGAATAAAATAGATGTTTATATATATACAGGGTGGTTATTAAGTCACTCTCCCCCCTTTAACTTTTGTGTTTGTTAAAACAAACAAAATATCCTTTGGGGAACGATACTAACTTAACCCAAAGTATCTTTTGAAGCAATCAGAAATTTTGAGTGTTCTCTAAAAAATGGGGATTTTAGGGGCAACTAAACATTTTAAAATGGAAGTATAGTCATGTGATACCTCATTTTAAAGATATATTTAAGACTAGAAAATGACATAAAGAAAATAAAAATCGGACTACCCAAAACAAAATGGTGGACCTAAACGTGTTGAAATAAATCGATATAAAGATGCTAATATCTCGAAAAGGAAGAGTTTTTAGAAAAAATTTCAAGAGACAAAAATGTTTATTTCAAAAATTGCTTCCAAATCGATTTCGTAAATTTTATTTTTACTCCTCCATCTTAGAAAATTTTGTAATCGGCGGTCCGATTTTTATTTTCTTTATGTCATTTTCCTAGTCTTAAATATACCTTTAAAATAAGGTATAACATGACCATACTTCCCATTTAAAAATTTTGAGTTGCCTCCAAAATCCCCCATTTTTAGGAGACACTCAAAATTTCCGATTGCTTCAAAAGATACTTTGAGTTAGTATTGTTCCTCAAAGGATATTTGTTTGTTTTAACAAACACAAAAGTTAAAGGGGGGGGGGAATTGACTTTAAAACCACCTGTATATATATATTATTATTATTATATGTATAATATATGTTTCTATTCTCTCACTAAAGTTAGAGCCAAGCGAGTAGCCGCTCCGAAATAAAAACACACATTTCAAGTTCAACCAGAGTCGATGTTATTCGGTCGATCAACAGGCACACTAGGCTACACGGTTGTCTATTATTCAATCCAACTGCGATGTAAACTCTTGTGGCGTGGCGTAGTTGTGATACAGAGATACAATTTTCAGCACCAATATAAAATGTAAAATGAATACATTAGGCTTATAAATAATTCAAACGTTTTTACTAAAGAAACATTTTTACTTTATTTACTTTAACATAACATGTACGTACACACGACCATTGCTTTTAAAGGAGGAAAAGGCGAAAATGGAAGGGAAACAAGCCACACAAGGGGAGTACAGTTTTTCCACTTAAGATTCTAGTTTTCTGTTGGTATTTCACAAATTGAAGATTTGTTAGTAAATTTATAAAATAAATTGGCACATTGTACAGTAACATACTTAAAGTTCTAAAATGTTAAAACGAAAAAAAGTAGTTTTGTTAATTGAAATTGCTGCTGGTAAACCAAATGGACGGATTTTGCAATAAATAACAACGTTTGAATTTAAAGAAATTTCAAAACCATAGAAAGTTTTTTGTTTTGTAAAATATTAATTGTGGAAATTGCTGTTTTTATGTAATATTTACCATACATTACAATTCTAAAAAAAGATCGAAACAGAATAAAAAAAGTAAGTTTAAGATACGACAGTAGCAGACTCGGACTTGCTTAAAAACCTTGGCCTACTTTAAAATTGTATTAACTACCTTGTAGGTAGTTTTACCAAAACAGCGATTATTATAATCTACGTCTTGGCATTTTCAACTCATATTTTAATGCAACAAGGATATTGCACAAAACTGCATATTGTTCTACTGTGTTCACTGAAAAAAATATAGGATTAAATTTTTGATATGTTTCTACTTTATTCACAAAATCTATTATTTTGAAACGTACTAATTTACTAACGTATTTACTAAATTTCCCTTTTAGAATCTTTAAATAATTTTACACACATCATTGGAAAGAGCTTATAATCCGAAAGATGGGTAATTTGTGATAAATAAGGAGGAGAAATCAACCGTTAGTTTTTACCAACTGTTCCGTAACATAACCTAAACAAATATTTTATCACTTTCCTGTTAAGTTGTTTCAGAAAAAATAATAAAATGAAGGAATTACTAGACTGTGACACATGGGTGGACAGACTAGAGAAATGAAGACTTCGTCACTTTGCGAATTACATTTCTCTAAATACGACTCTGAATTTTCTTTGTAAGTACTTAATGTATAAAGACAAAGATGCATCATTCTTAAGGGTTACTTAATGCAATGCATTCTTAGCATCAGGTGTATTTTTAAAGACAAAATTCTACAGTAGATATAGAATAAAACATAATTAACAATACGGAAATCGTATATTATTAACTACCTCTTTGTATGTACTACTTCAGGAAAAATAAGCTTCAGGTTTGAGGTATAAATAAATGAAATGAAATCCTAGAGGCAAATAGTTTTGAAAATACACATTAAGTAGATGCATAACTAATTTAGATTTTCTGGTAATTTTTACAATTATTAATAATATCTACATGCCTCAATTTGCATGGTATGTAAGCATTAGAGAATCTTAGACACAATCTTAAATAAATATTATATATAATATATAATTATAAAATGTATATAGATATGTGAAGAATAATCAAAAGATGAATTTTAACAGAAACATAAATTGAATTACAGTTTAAAATTTAATTTTAAGTAAACATAGATAACTAAATCATAAATACTATTACAATATTTGATTTTAAAGATTTATTGAAAATAGAACACATTTTTTAAATATTAGTAAAATAAGACTTCTGTAATGGCATTCAGCTTAAATTCTATTGAAAATAAAAGAATAACTTTTTAAATGTATATACGGTACGGACTACAAGGTATATAAGGTATGGAAAGTTAGAAAAAGGTGCACCCTGAAATTGCGCACAACTTGACCATAACTGCCTACAAAATGGTTAAAAGTACTAAATCAGTGTTCCAAAATTGTAATAAACTTTCTCAACAACAAATTGTGATTTGTGACTAGCCTATATTTTGAAGGAAAGAGTTATGGGCATTAAAACGTTACCTTGGATTATAAATTAATTCTTAAACGTGTTCAAATACTGTCTACGGCGTTAAAGATGGTACTATGGCGGAAGAAAAGAAACAGTGGTTGGCTCGTATCCAAGTTGACAAGGTATATTTTCATTGTCTTCGGCTTTGGACTGATCGCAAGTTTTACCATAGTAACCTATTTAAGTAAACAAACAATAAACGTATAGTGTACGTCAAAACACAGTGTAAAACTTCACGGTGTGCAATCTGTGCATTATGCCGCATTGAAGAGTCAATGATGTTCAATATTACGTTTAACAAATTTAATTGGCTTAACGAGTTAACCTTCCAGAAAGGTTTTCTAAATTTAATCTTATAGGAAAAGTTACATTTTTACGAAATGAGGTTTTTTGTTTGAATTGTATTTTAGTAATGACATGTGATAAAATAATACAATAGTAGGCTACAATAGACAAACATAACAAGAAACTTATTGAAATTGTTAGATTTGTTTTATATCATACCAACAATTTTTTT
>JAGFPH010005260.1:38584-61743 GCA_018207615.1 Philaenus spumarius
TTTTCTGAAAGTAATTAAAAACGTACTTTTTTAAACCGAATATTTTTTAAAATCTAATCCCATAAGAAATCTTTCAACCCTGGATTCTGTTGACGCGAGAATTCAATAGAAAACATCCTGTATAAGAACTATTGTCACGAGTAGGAGTTGAGAACCTCACTTTAACAATAATTGACGATGTCCTAACTACGAACTGAAGAAGCTGACAAGGTGCCTCGGCGCCGGGCACCGCACACAGCAGTGCTACCAATATTCTAAACTGCTAAAACATTCCAACTCACATCTACTTCTAGACCTAAAACATTATTTTTTTTATTTTTTTTTAGTTTTAGTTTTTTTTAACAAGAACAAATCACACGTATACAATATTTTAGGATCTCGGTCAACAAGAATTGTGTTGGTCGAGAGGCTGCTGGGGTTTTTAGAGTGTTAGCGATTATTTGGAGGTTGGGAATTTTTATGTTAGACAGTTTTTAACAAATACGAATTTCTGATTATTCGAAATCAGACAAAAATCACATTTCTGTTATTATACTTCAAAAAATAAGTCACTTTTCGTAAGAAACATCATTTAAAAAAAGGAATTTGAACAAAATATATGCAAATTGTATAGTAATAGTTCACTTTGAAATTTTTAATATTAAAGTGGGGACCACCAAAATTTAATAGAAAATATTTTTGTAACCAAGCAGCTTTATTTATATCTAAATTAAACTTCACTTTGGTACTTTTATATGACTCAAAGAAATTCTTCAACTAAGTTGCAATACAAGGGTTTTATTTTATTTTTCACCTAAGAACCCCTAAGAAGCATATATTTTCTCCATACTATTTTTACTATTTATTAAGATGCTCGAAATTTCTTAACCCCTTTCGTAAAATTTCTCTCTTTATTTAACGTAAAATCTAATTAAATATTTTCACCCAACCTCCAACTAAACCAATCCACACTCCATTTGTGCATAGACGAAACCAATGTCTGAAAACCCCGCAATCATAATTATGTACATTTACGATCGAACAGACCAAATCCCAACAACCTCTTCAATCCAAATTTATCTTCAATTAATTAAGATCTACAGTAGAAACATTGTCTATGAAATTTATACAATATTTAAATAGGCTATATATAGTTTATTCTTTGGGAGAGTTACACCATGCACATGACACTGCACTGTTGGTGGTGGGCGTTGGTGTTGGGGGGGGGGGGGGGGGGGGGGGCAGCGATCCGAACGCTACCTTGCCGCCGGGCAGGGTACTACCACGACGGACTTCACCCTGCAAGGCACTGGTCCAGGCCAACCTCTGAAACAGAAAATCATAAGTAATCAAATATTTTTAGTTATTTAAAACTGTAGTCTCATCAATTGACATGAAACATTTATGAGGCTTGTATAACAATTGGTTAGTGATTTTAAACTAAAAAGGGGGCGTTAGGAAACCTGTTGCTATAGACAGGGGCTTAACTACGCCAAGAAAAGAAAATGGAACCATAAGTAATAAATCCTACAACTAGGCCTATATATTATAATTGGTTATGTAAACATTTACTATCATTAAAAAATATATATGTAGAACTTATTATTACAGCCAACCCTTGTTTAACAAGCTTATTGTAACAAGTAACTCGTTTCTCGATATCAAATGGAAAATAACACCACTGAAACAATAAAATAGACACTGTCACTTCGCTATGTTATGATGGTAAAACATGTTCCGAAACATTTCAATTGTCGTTCTGCTAGTTTGCCTTTTTGACAATTTCTTAAAAGGTTACAGGAACCAATTATAATTTTTGTTTTTGAGTATTTTTGTCAATGACAATTAATTATGCATAAACAATGCAGATATATAAATGATTATTCACACCATTCACGGCACATAAAAAGCTTTTTTTAATTTTATGGGTCAAGATTAGTTAGTTTGTCGTCATCTAACTAGTAGAAAGAACTATAAATATAAATAAAATATATTTATGGTGAGGGATATTTTATGGTTATTTAAAAGAAATGTTAGATAAATATTCGAGAACATTAAATTCAAGAAAATGAAGGAATCCAGATGTTCCCTGGAAATCAACAAACCCCAACGACGATGGGTTAAAACAACGTATGATCCACCATTGGACATTTATTGTACATTTGTATGTACGTTTGTCAGCTGTGAATGATCTTGGTAATCCTAAAGCTAAATATCAAGCAGAATACCAATGCAGAGTTTACTGTATAATCCGTGAAATGTATAGGCCAAACCAAAATAATAATGGAGACACGAGTTAAAGAAAACTTTTTTCATTTAAATCCTAATAGTCTTGTTAAATCTGCTATGGCTAAGCATTTTTTAGCGGAAAACCGTAATTTTAAAGTCGAAAACATTGTATTTTTGAAAATTTTATTAATACTCAAATGATTTTTATGCAAATATAGTAGCACAATTAATTGTACGTATAGTACCTGGACAAAATTCTTTACTAACGTAAACAATAATGCATTGTTTCAGTGTAATACTAGTTTAGTAAAGTTATGTAGTTAGTTTTAGAAGTTATAATAAAGTTAGGCTGTTTTGAGCCATGCCATTTTTACTTTCTCCCCTCCCCTATACTTAGTATATGGAGAAAGTACTGTTTTCGTCCAAATGTTCGAATTTGAATTTTTAGTGGAATTATCTGTTTTGGTGCTCCCTGAACTCCCAAAAATTGTTTAGTGGAATTATCTGTGTTGGTACTCCGTGAACCCTAAAATATTTCTGGTGGAATTGTTTGTTTTTGTGCTCCCTGCACCCAAAAAAGTAGTTTTTTTGGTGATGTCTGTCCGTGTGTCTGTTAGGATGTGTACAGAGCTGGAGACCATACCAACTGTAAGATTTTGATGAAATTTGGTATGTTGGTATGTAGGTGTAGTTCTGGAATATCTTTAGGCGTTTTTTTAATTTTTACAAATTTTTGATTTTTAAGGGGTTTTACCACCCAAAAATTGCCAAAAAAAAGAGAAACATCAAAATTTCTCAAAAACGGCTTTAACGATTTTGATAAAATTTGGCACCTTACCATATGCAAAAAACCGCAACTTTCTAAAAATTCTCGTTTAGGTTCTAAAAATCATAATAATAATAACTGATTTTTGGTGGT
Source organism: Philaenus spumarius (assembly GCA_018207615.1). Lineage (NCBI taxonomy): Eukaryota > Metazoa > Arthropoda > Insecta > Hemiptera > Aphrophoridae > Philaenus > Philaenus spumarius. The sequence continues at coordinate 41,712 of JAGFPH010005260.1, forward strand.
TTTTGGCCAAAAAAGGGGAATGTTTTCAAAAATTTTCAAAACCTTTTTTCGCGCATCTATACAGATCTAATTAACAGGTTTGGTGCAAATTTCTTCAAAATTGATCGAATAGTTTAAATAATAATATTATAGTATAATATGGATGTGTGTTACATGCATATCATATGTTCCATGGTATGTCCTACTTTTGCAATTCTAAATAACCACCTCCTATGCTACTCTTAAGAAGGTATAAAGTTTCAACTGGGAGACAGTATGTGGCAGTTATCTGGTACTGTTTTTATTTTCATTTAAAACTCAATAAGCCTGTTAAATCTGCTGTGGCTAAGCATTGTATAGATGAAAACCATCGCTTAAAAGTCGAAAACTTTGAATTTTTGAAAAGTTTATTAATACATAAATGCTTTTTATACAAATATAGTAGCACAATTAATTGTACATAATGAATTAGGACCTGTACAAAATTCTTTATTAATGTAAACAATAATGCATTGTTTCATTGTAATACTTCAGTGTTTGGTTTAGTAATTTAAGTTATATAGTTAGTTTTAGAATTTACTAGCTTGCCCGATCCGGCTTTGCACAGATAGACAAATCAAAGTTAAATGTTATTAAAAAAACAAAACAATAAATATATTACACTATGTGTTTTTTTATGGAGATTTTTAGTAAATTGGACGCCCAAAACGTCCCCTAAAATTTAGAATTTTAAAAAAATCCTTTCTTAGCGAGCATCTAGGGCCCTAGAGGAAGCTACATACCAAATTTCATTCCAATCCGTTCAGTGGTTTTGGAGAAATCATGATTTAGTAACTTTGACCCCCAAACCCCCTCTAAAATTTCGAACTTTTTGAAAGCCTTTCTTAGAGAGCACCTACGGCCCTAGAGGAAGCTACATAAAAAATAAATTTTAATCCGTTCAGTAGTTTTAGAGAAATAATAATTTAGTAACTTTGACCCCTTAAACCCCCCACCTGAGATTTAAAATTTTTTTAAAACCTTTCTTAGAGAGCACCTACGGCCCTAGAGGAAGCTACATAAAACATTTCATTTTAATCCGTTCAGTAGTTTTAGAGAAATCATGATTTAGTAACTTTGACCCCCCAAACCCCCCTAAAACTTCTAATTTTTTGAAAACCTTTCTTTGTGAGCACCTATGGCCCTAGAGGAAGCTACATACCAAATTTCGTTCCGATCCGTTCAGTGGTTTTGGAGAAATCATGATTTAGTAACTTTGACCCCCAAACCCCCTCTAAAATTTCGAACTTTTTGAAATCCTTTCTTAGAGAGCACCTACGGCCCTAGAGGAAGCTACATACCAAATTTCGTTCCGATCCGTTCAGTAGTTTTTGAGAAATCGTGATCAGTGAGTCAGTGGATTTGGCTTTTATATATATAGACAGATAATAAAGTTAGGCTTTTTTGAGCTATGCCATTTTTAGTTTTGTATAAATACGGGATACGAAACACTACCCTTATTATTATTATTTGTTATAGTTTGATTATTGTAGCTCGTGCATTACTGAAGCTAAAGATATCGACTTTGTCGTTGAAACGAGTTTGAGTTAATACACTTATCAGTTGTGAGATTCAGTGTAAAGTTTTTTTCTATCAAACAGTATTATTAATGTTAAATGTTTGATTGTTTGTAAAGGCAAATCGACCTTAAAACGGGGGAAGGGGGACCGCGGGGGGGGGGGGGGGGAGAGCATAATACACAATAATAAAAGGTAGAATAAAATAAATTTTTTAAGAAAGCAATTTTATTACACTAGTCAGCAAGAGTTAAACTACTGAAAGATAAGTTTTGTGCAAATTTGAATGAATCCGTCCAATAGTTGCTGCGCTAGGGACAAATGGTTAAGGGGGTTGTTAAATTAAACGAACTTGGACGAAGTCATAACCGTAAACAATGTGCAGATGAAGTAAATATTCAATCACGGCAAAATGAATATAAAATGGAGTTATAAGGAGAGACAAAACAATTTTGAATTGCAATGTCTTGGCTGTTACAAAAACGAATCTTAAAATTGTGTAGACATTTTGTGACCTTATAAATTGATCATCTAAATTAAAACTGTATAGTATAGTATTATACGATGATGGTCTCATATGAGTCAGTTTATTATGTGAATTTAAGTGGAATATATTTGAACCTTATATATTTTGCAATACAACAATGTATATTAGGCATTCTAAATTCTAAGTGGCACTTACCTACACGAACCACTCGTCTTTCTGGCTGGAGGAGATGTCGCTAAAACAAAAACAAAAAAATAACATTAAAATATTTATTGAATACAAATTATATTAGCTATCGAACCCAACTTTGTTCGCGTTAGTTAGAAATTCATCCCAAAGTTTGCTGTAAAATGTTAACTTACAAAGAAGTACAGGAATATTTAACCGTCTTATATTTTGTGATCAGTGACGTGGTATGTATATAACCTTAATCTAATCATAACTATTTATATAAAATTAAATCTATTTACATATTTCAATTTTATGTTCAACTCATAAACTCACAGGCTTATTGCATAACTTTCACGCAGCCGGCTCGCTTGGCTTTATTCAACGATTGTTTCTTATGGTTTTTAAAAGTAATATATATATGTTATTTAATTAAATTACAAGTGAAAAAACATAGACCAAGACCGGGAGTTGAACCCGGGACCTTCAGGTTTCCGTCCTGACGCTCTAACCATCTGAGCTACACTGATATCTACCGATATTGGTCGATGTTATCTCACTTGTACGGTTTTTACTGCAATTATTGAACCAACAGATTGACTACCTCGTGTATACGACATTGAAGACAATCTTAATTCTTATTTTGCAGCCTACAGTGGTGTTATTATTATTATTTTTTTTAATTTTATTTTCCGCTAGTGTGCAAGCGGAAAATAAAATTTAAAAAATAATATATGTTATGATTACAGTATTGTTTTTTTAAAATATTTAACGGCTTAACAAGCTTGAGTAACTTTGCACACTTTTCCCCTTCGCAATATATTACATATTAACTTTAAAATGAGAGAACGAGTAAAGTAGTACAACTAGGAGAATTTAAAATCGAGTAAGCTCAAGATTGTAAATATTCGGAAAACCTTTGATTCGTGGTTGAACATCTTGTATGTGAAATACAATAAATTCCGTTTAATTCTATATTCCAATTTACAGTATTTTATACTAGTAGCATACAAATAACCAAAGTTTCCTAAATTATGTTTTTAGATAGTATAATAGCTGCTGGATGAAATCGGCAGATAGTATTTATTAGATAGTATTTTTTAATCGGCTGAGGCCAGCAATAAATGGCGTAATACGTATGCGCACCATGGAATTCTATCTTTTCTAAAAAATATTATCAACCCCTATAAGAGTGGTTGTACCGTACGTACATTCGGACGTGAGTAAGAATATAATATAACAGCTGATTTCACCCATCATCTGTGATACTAAAACAAACCCTAGCATAAATTTTACTTTGGGGTTATGTTTACAACTTCAATCAATAATCAAATTTTTTGTGACGTTGAATTTTTTTAATATGAGTTTTAAAGTTATAAAATGAATATAAATCCAAACTTTTATCATAAATATATACATTTATACATTTTTAAATAAGAATGATTACAAATATAACATTCGTACATCTTCGTATAGCATATAAACATATTCTATTATTAATTTCTTCATTATAATAATATGAACTTGTTAATATGTTATATTAATATTAATTAATATTAATATGTTAAATTTCACAAAAACCGTAATTTTTGTAAAATATTTTAAATGGCCGCCATCTTGAAACTGTTTAAGATATCGTAACGGAATTTTATACACTTATGTGACCTACTAAGGTACACGTTCGTGCCAAATTTGAAGTTTCTATCTAAAATAGTACTCCAGTTATAAAATATTTATAGGACAGACAAAAAACTAGGCATGTCAGATCCATATATATATATGACGTTTTTTGATTGTCTTGACCTAAGGAACAAATACACCAAATTTTTCCAGGGAGTTTGTAAACACCCTGTATAATAATGTATATAAATAAAAAAATTTAACGAAAAAGCCAACAGTTTTATAAAATCATATCTAAATTGTACAACTTTGAATATTTTATAATATTTAAACGATTTGATTTTTCAATATGAAATAAAAATATATTCAAAAATAATATTTGTATCTCTCTTGTTAGATAATAATATATTATGTAAGTAACACATTTTATTAACAAATTGGGTCTACAGTTAGTAATCCTTATAACTTTACATATTTACCTAGTTAAAAATCCCCCTCAGATAATTAGGCTGCCCGAGATAAAGTCTGTTTTTTTTAAATAGTTTTTAGTGATGTATTATTTCTGATGTGTATCTAATTAATCTGCCTCTGATTTTTCACTTTTCACGGGGCTTTCTAGTATGAAATAATAATGTTAATAATAACAAACACGTTTCTTTGTGTTTGGTGTCAGTTAAATCACCTGGTGGAATTACAGGACTACGGTAAATATGTTTCAGGAAAACCAACATTAATTTGATAAGTTCCACCAATTCTGAGATTAATAAAATTATGTGTTACAAATTGACAAAGAATTTCACATAGTTTTCAACTTTGCTTTACTAATTCGGTTATCCAGTATTCAATGTGTAAAATTGTCAATAATTGCATTTTAATAAATATCATGGTGCACTATTAACTTAATTACTTTAATTTTAATTGCCAAAGTACATGATTAAATGCACTTAGTCCATATATTTTTAGTTAATCCATTCTATATCAAGGAATTCTATGAACTGTCTGGTAGTGTCAATTAAATATTTATCATTTTTTTGAGTAGTGAGTACACCCAGATAATTTATGAGTTATTGAATACCCGACGGATCGCTATACAAAATAAACAAGTGATTTGTGTGACCTAAATTTTCATTCCAACATATCGCACAAGCCCATAAGTACTGTTTGAATGAATTTCGTTTTGCGATGTATCGATAGGTTTGAGCAAGGGATTGTAGGCGAAAGTTGCATTAAGTCGGGCGGTGTTTTACAGTTTTCGCGTTGAAATACTGCCTCAGAATCCCAATATTGCCACGATCTGAAAGAAACATTTTTCAAAAATATATTTACAATTTTTATCAAGTTGTCAGTAGGCGATGAAATTATAAGTGTGTTATGGTAAATTTTCGAAAATTCTAAACTTTCATTTTCATTAATAGTAGGCCTACTAATTGGTAAAACACACTCGATGTAAAATGTTGTATGTTTGCCGTAATTATTGGAGGGTAAAGGGTGAAAGGGAGCCAACTTCCTGTTTTAGTATAAAGATCAAACAATAAAGTAATTAACGTATTACGTGTTAGACATTCTATTTAATTATCTTTTCTTTTATCAAAATTACCTTAAACAATATTTATAAACTGCTTTCTTTTGAACAGGTACGCCAGAAAACAGGTCTGCCTTTCTTTAACAGAACTCAACTTAGTGAATGTTATATTTAAAATTGGCGTACGGAACAATAGTTTTTAACTTGTGTGCCAAGTGATCCACTTATTAGCAATTTATATTACCGTGATTTCAATCTTGCGAGGTCAGACTAGCCGAACCCACGCGATAGTAGCGGGTGATAATGTTTTGTCATTTTCAACCTGAAGATAGGCGAATGTCCAAAACCGCAATAGTATACTGATTAAGACTAGTGATTAATAAGTTTAACATAATAATCACAGTTAAATAGTTAATTAATTGTATAGGGTACTATTCCGACTATTCCGTGGGCTTCAAAATGAAATCCAAACAAATGTTTTCTTTGTTTAAATTTGAATTTATGGAGAGATATTATTACAAACTAGTTTTAAAACCGTCTTTTCCATACTGTATAATTGACCGATGCTAAGCGGGGTCTCCATTTTAACTCGACCGTTCGGCATTTCGTCTGTGTGTCTGTGTGTCTGTCTCACGATTACGGCCAAACGCCTTGACAGATTTTGATGATTTTTGCATGACTGTTCCTTATTCCTATGCCGAGCCATGTATATATACGGTTTTTTCCATTTTTTATTTTTAACCCCTTAAATAAAATAAAAATGGCGGCCGGACCGTTTCTCTCAGTGTAAGCTTTTTTCCAAATCCAGTTTGTGGCTTAACCGTAAATAGAATTTAAAAACTAATAACATTTTGCTTAAAGCAAATAAAATTTTAAACAAAATTGTATTCTTGATTTTTTTCCTATCTCTAACGGTAAGCTCAAAAAATGGCCGTAAACTACGAATTTGTTAAAAATCGTCCAAGTTTTTGTATTTCATCCATGTTTTTATACGTTTATTCTAAACCAATTCAAAACTGTTCCATAGCTTTTTTGTAGATAAAGGTTTAAAGAATTCATACATGCCAGTAAAAAAAATTATTGAAGTAAAATTAAGAAAGTTATTTGCTCAAGAAACAATCACGTTCAGTAACGAAAGGAAAATGTTTAACTTTAGGCCTACATAAAAAGTAGTAAAAACTATTGTAATTTTTTTCATAAATGTAAAAAAGTTTCGTAATTTAGTTCTTAATAGAATTGTATAAAAATATATATCAATTTCAAATTTCTTATTTTGAAAACACTTGTTTTTATGTTCCTACTACAAGACTGCTCACAAAACTAGGCCTGTTTTGAATAGTAATTTAGGAATATATCATTTGCCCAAAAATGACATATTATTGTAAGAAAGTGTAGAGGATAAATCAAAGAATTGAAAAGTATACCTGTAAATTATCATTGTAAATTTCATAAAAGTATTTGACTTAGCTTTACTTGAATTACAAAATTAGATGAAACAAATGAAACCTCGCGGCGATAAAGTACATACAAAAAATGACCGTAGGACACCGTGGGAAGTGTTGGTACATGGGTTGAGATCACTATCACGACGTTTTAACATCGTTTGTTTTCATTATTTCTAATATTGGAATATGATATGGAACTTAAGTTAACTTATGATACATTGTTAAGTTTGAGTTATTTAAGTATGTAAATATTTAATTGTATGTTGTCCCTTTATAACGCGATATTTTTAGCTATCTTAAGCATTATTAACCTAACTAAAACACAATGCCTCTAAAAGAAAATCTTTAGTAGTTAAAGCTCAAGAAAAGAAATAAAAACGAGAACTAGAAATCCCGGAATCGAGGAAATTGTAAATAATGTTTCACTGGCTACACCTTGTGCTTACTTCCTTACTGGCACACTATTTTTAACCTAAGCTCAAAACCATATTTGTTATTTCAACGAGCGAGGTCTACTGTTCACAGAACTACTAGTATGTGAAACTAAAGACAGCATACAATAAATGTATTTCACTTATGGTGAGCAAATCATATCGATTTTTGCTAAAAGTATACGAAATTTCATCAACATCGTATCGACTTTTATTTTATTTAAATTATCCTGTCTGAATGAACTCACCTGTCAGATCCCGAGCTCCTCACTTTGCCTGGCAGTAGAGGCGGGCCCGGGCCGCGCTGTACCCGAGCAGTAGGCCCGCAGGGTGACGCCAGTTTCCCGGGAGTTTGCTCACTATCGTTGTTGCCCCCGTACCGTTTGACCCATGCACTTGTTGTACTAGAAACATACAAAAACCATCAAATATAAGATACACATAATAAAGGCTAATATTTGTATTACACTCAATTGGGCAGTATTCACTTAAACAAGGGTCATAGATAGGCCTATACAAGAAATGATTCAGGAAGAAGTAGATACGATTTCCAAAAGGAAGTGTTTATTGCGTATATTCAAAATAACGTAAGTTTAAAATATTGAACGTAGACTATATTTCATATATTCATACACAGAACTTGAACTCTTTTATATTATAGACTTTAGATCCTATCCATTTGTAGCCTATTTCTATTATTCAGATTAAACCTAGTAAAAAGTTTTTAAACGGGACCAAACTTGGTTCATTTGTGGTAAAGTTATGAAAATAAATCATTTAGAATGATTTAATCATGAAAATCATGAAAAAATTAATCATAATGTTTACCAGTTGTAATTAATTTACTGAGAAATTAAAACCATTAAAATGTAGTGCTGCAGCCTTTTTGAAACATTTGGAAGTAAAACTTAAGTGTATAATGCATTACAATACGGATACAGGTTCTTGAGTAGGTCAAATGTCTCTATTAAGAAAACAGCATATTATACACACAAATAAGATACATTTTCTAAAATGTTTGAAAACAATAAATTTCCAGAATACATAAGTAATATAATTATAATATTACAATAAACATAGTATCGTATACTTTTATTATTTATTTGTTTTTATGTGCCTGAAATGTTGGTACTGAAAGTTTTTATCTTATGTATACCCTTAACACTAAAAGAATAATGAATAAATAAAATTTGATTTTACTATTTTTTTTAGAGTAAAATTAATTTTATTATATCAATAACTATAGGCGTGTTATTATCATTATTATTACAGATTTATTTTTCTATCCTAAGTAAAAATAAACATACATTAACCACTGTTTAACCACTTTTCATCAGCTTAAAAATGTAAGGACACACTACACTGAACCGAGTCTGAGCTTAGTGTTACTCAGTGGAAACCACACTTTTGTTACATACACTTTTTATAGGCTATCGATGTCTGGATATTGTTACGAGGTAAATGTACAGCAGATTTGATATACTTATAGATGTTTAATTATAAACAATATTATATAAAACTAGGGGGTTTCACACCCTGCATGCTTCGCTCGCCTACCCCTGAGTCGAAGCATCAAGTGTAGATACTAAAACAATTACTATAACAATAAAACAGTTATGGATGGGAGGGGTGCACTGACCCAAGAAGACGTTATATGGACAAAGGCACTTCTAACGAGTATTCAGAATAAACCTTTGCAGTTGCAACCTCATTATCGTGTCTTAACAATGTATTATTCAACAATCTGTGTTTACTGAAACTCGTACAACCTGCATCATGTGCTGTCGTGAAAGTATTGCATACTCTTAGCCACAACTGGTGTTATAATGATCGGTCTAGTGTGGTCGGGGTAGCGGTGACCGTAACATGCGCAGTAGGGTTGATGTGTTGGGATAAATGACAAAACTTTTGATATAATAGAGAGAAAAGAAACAGTTTATCCTTCAAGTATTAAACTAAACTCGTTATAACAAGCAGAAACTAAAACTAACAAATACATACATACCAAAACAAAATTATAATACACAACTTAATTATTTATAAAGATGAAAAATAAAAATAACTAGTTCTAGTAGTGTTTTTCGAGACCGCATTTTTAACGAGCACACACTGACTGGTTTCGGCGATCAGCCAAGTTGTAAAGATGTGTCAGCTATTACATTTGAATAACATTGCCCATTCTCTAACTAGTGACGGCCAGCACACGGCTAGCTCAGTGCCCTATAGACTGTCCCGATCTTAATATGATTAATAAATACATGTAAAAAAATAACGTATAAAATTTCAATCCGAGAAATAGTGGAAACATTTTTGCAAGCATTGTAAAAACATTACTCCTCTTATCAGGGCCGGTTTTAGGGCGGGGCGAGCCGGGCGGTCGCTCAGGGCGATAAATTTTGGGGTGCGATTATTTCCAATAGATGCCTTATATTTTTAAAGTTATTTAATTACTACTATATTAAATTTTTCGAAAAGATTATTAAACACCTTTATAGTTTGAAAATTTGTAATTTACTTCAAAAAGTACAAATTTAACCTTCTATAATTTTATTATTTTTCTACAAAAGCGCTACTATTCAATAGCACTTTTTACATGTTGCATTTTTTGACAGTACACTAAAGTAAACCACATTTACTGTTACGATTCTATTCGTATAGTCGTAGTAAATACAGACATTTTGTTGAATTCAATGCGCAGAATTTCCTCTGTTTCGCTTTTCATCTGTCTAGTTCGACAGGCTATGTATAGGTTGAATGTGTGAGATGTTTTATCCGTTTGATCTAATTTTGTGACACAAGTAAAACTAAACTAAGTTGTCGATTAAAAACGAAATAGTCTGCTTGATCTGTCGAAACAATCGAGCGATTTGCACAGGCCAAAACTCGTAAAGTGCATTTCATGTAATAATATTTTAATAAGTCAGAAAAACTCTTTGATTATAAAAGTTGAATGGCATAAGGTAGCGAGAACAAGTTGTAAAAAAAATCTGCGTCGGACCAGACGGTGGAAGTTATACTTCTTTAACCATTCGTATAGTCGTATACTTTCCTATAATTTTTGAGAAAACAAAATTCCCAGCCGGGGATTGAACCAGGGATTTTAGCGTGGAAGTCGAATCCCACCCACTCCACTGAGACTCTTGAGGTATCTCTTGTAGAGAAAAGGTATAAAAAGGCACTTTCCGGATTTTACTCCTAACGCGTGACGCGGTTTCTCGACCGACACCCCATCCCGATTACAACGGGCGCAAAGAAGTATAACTTCACTAAAGTATTAGGCCTACATTGCATGCAAAAATATTGATTATTTCCGGCAACTATTATCATATAACTCCTAAATCTCTTAAACAAAATTTTCAAACAATTTCTAAAATAATTGTAAAGGCGCTTATTTCATGAACGCATCGGGCATCATTTCCTTTAAAACCGGCTCTGACGCTTTTCTTGAAAATGCCACTCCCCATTCAAATATAAATTTACCGACGACCTGTTGCACCGTCAAAAAGACAGATCAGAATCTTTCTTTTAGTTCGTATTGTGCACACATTTTATTATAATAATATATCACTCAAACGTTCTATTTCTGTCATTCTGTTAATACGAAAAGGTAGCCATTGTGCAAGCCCTACGTTCTGGTTGATGCAGGCAATATAAATCATTTAGAACAAAAGGACTGAGTGTTCTGAATAAAAAATAACGAAGGAACAGTTTTTTTCCATTCAATGACGAGAAAGTTTTATCTAACAAAGAACCACGGCATCCTTCTCTGTCTAATTGCCACAAGTCTACACCAAAGAAATAAATTCTCAGTCATGTTTACATTTTGCGCTAATCCTTTGTTGTATTCGAAACAAAGCTCCGTTAGTTTTATTTTAATTCACTTCATTTATTTGAAATGTTCAGTCGGAAAATAGGGTTTTTATTTAGTTTCTGTCTTCTTTTGCAACAGATTTTCGATTGTAAAGGAGGTTAGGAGATTCCATTTTCAGTCGGGCGAGAAACAAGTTATAAGTAAACATTTATTTTCAAAAGAATTTTATTTACTCCGGCTAGACCGAGGAAGAAAGGAGGGTGGCATTAAGTGCACGCAAATCATCGAACGCAATTATCTAGACGCTAACCTACTCTACAGTGTAGTGGGTTCCAAGACATGTAGATTATCGTCTTTAGCCATTGCGCCGTACTGCGAGTGGCTTGGTTTTCTCAGGTGTTATCTATATATGTTTCGCTTCTTATTGAACTAGTGATGGGCAAAATTCTTTTCATTCAATTGAATCATTTGAATCGACTCACTGAAAGGAATTGAATAAATAATCGATTCACTTCGTTATTTGATTCATGACGTCATCACTCCCACAACTCACTAGTTCGTCTCTGTCGGATGGTTTGGCGCCTTTTTATCTTAGTCTATTTATAATACGCCTCGCCTGTCAAGTTCGTTACTGCTGTAACTGATTATTTGTTTTTATAGTTTGTTATAGTTTTATAGTTTTAGAATAAATCGTAGATATCGTTTTAAACTGTTAAACTGTTTAATATTTAGTAGTGTATTTATTAGTGATGTTGGATTAAATTAATAAACAACAATCTTAAATTAATAAACAATTAAAATTACTTTTTTTCTTTTGTAATACAACATTTGTCTCTATGGAAATCTTTATTAAACAGTGCCTGTAAAGTGTACAGTCGCGATTTCTAGCCATACATAACGTTAGATGTCACAAAAAGTAACTATTGTTCCTAATTTATATTAATTAAAATAACGTTCATAACTATTTTTTCCATAACTTTTTTATTCTATAATTTGTATATGTTAATTATATACTTATTTTTTATAAATATTTATGATTAACTATTTGATTAATGTATTTATAATATTCTTATTAAGCTACCACCAAGTAACTTTTGTTCCTAATTTCTATTAACATAATAATAATAATTAATAATTAACTGTAGCCTACAATAATATTTTTATTTTATAGTGGTTTGTACTTATCCCGTATACATATTTATAGAGAATTATTTGGATTCGCGTATTTTGATTTCCTTGACTAATCCTTGTAACTATTGGTTTTCATTTACTTTTATTCTAAATATCTTTAGTTGCATAAATTTACACTGATATACAATAGGTAATAATTCATATAAATCATTATTTTACACTATACACTGTACCTACAAAAGAAATGAAAATAGAAACTTAGTAAATTAAATTTAAATTAATAATAAATGTATTTTTACTTTACTTTAAAATAGTTGAACCAATTGTATTTGAATAGGATAGTAATGAATCATAGCAGACTCGAGTGATTGTATTACTGCGTATGAATCTGAAATCGTTCGTTTGATACATTTGAAACAAATTGATTAAGTTATTCATTGAGTTGGGTAGTTGAATTTATTCGTTCACCAAAAGAATCGATTTATTTTCGAAGTGAGAAATGAATCAATCTATGTATCCGCTAATTCGTTCAAATTGATAAATTCAAATTTATTCGTTCTTTAAATTCATAACTGTTCTAGGATAATACATTATATCAAACAAGAACTTTATTCATATTTTTCAAAAAAATTTCGAAACAAATAGGGGCTGAAAGAAATATTTTCTAATATATTTCTAAAATGGTTTATATGAAAAATACTTTTAAATTCATACTGAGTTTGGCAGTATTCAAATTACTTTTGTTTATGCAATTTTCATTTTTAGATTGATCTTTAAGTATCACTCATGTTACTGAGGTGACCCTCAGTCATATTTAACGGAATCTAGAATACGATACTAAACTAATTATGTAAAAAAAAAACACACACATGTTCCTTTTCTTTACCATAGGGTAGAAACATACACAAAACAATTACACAACAATAATTCTTATGTTATCTTATCACATATATTATTTCTCAAGGCCACTTTTCGTCGGTACGCCATAATTTCCTTAATACATCATCAAATTACATGAATGAGACATCATTTTAAAGCTTTCCTTAACCGCTAAAACGGAAAAATATACAAAATATAATTATACGAAAAAATAAATAAAAAAAGATCAAGTAAGTTGTAGGGATATTTTCCTGGCGTTGGCAACACTGATGATACAATTTAAACACATCTATTCTTTACTTCAACCCTCACCTATGCCCATGACGCACTAAATACGCACTATACGATACTAAATATACGGTGTGTACTACTTTAATTAAGTGGGAATGCGAATTCTTCGCACGGGTCAGCTAGTGAGAGCCTATGTCAAGTTGTGCAGCAATTGAAATGTCTTGGTTTACTAAAACCAATACCTCAAACCTAATTTCCAAAGTTTGATGTAATCGGTAGTTATTGCTGTTTGAATTTTAAAACTATTCAAAACTTAAAAGCATTATGTGTTACAAGCTAAAACAATTTTTAATTACCAGAGATCAAAGTAAGTGTTCAAAATGTCCTCCTCCCGTTGTCTGGCAATGTTAGAAAGTGAAAGGGGGATCTTTGGGTTTTGCACGAATTGAACTTTGAATGCAACGGCTGTTAAATTTCTTCTGGAAGCAGTTGCACTGAAGCTTTCAACGGGTTTGGTTATGCACATGGAAGAAGTTTTTTATTCAGTTTCAAGTTTTAAAATCGTATAATTTTTTTTACCGTTATGTCACCTAGTCAAAGTGAAAGAATAATTCTTCTAATGATGCGTGGATGGGGAGATAATGTAAGATCATATGATGCAGTTACAGAGAAATGTGATGTACGGTTTCAACCTAAAACAAAAAAATCTAAAAGTGCCCTTATAAATATACCCATGAAATAAAATTGACATTTCATATTTTTAACTTCCCGCTAAGAAAATTGAAAATTTTCTAAAATCGGGAAGTTATTGGTTTCACCCCGTTTTTCGAAAATCGAGTATTCATCATATCTCGACGTTTTGAGGTCCTAGGAATCTTCCCTGACCACTCCCGAGAGGGTGTCACCCTGTCTGTATGTATGTGTGTATGTAAGTATGTGACCTACTTATAACTTTTGAACGGCTCAACCGATTGGATCCTACCAAACGGCGTTCTAAAGAGTTCCATAAAACTTAGATTTCCTGAAAATTTCAACTAATTCGGACGGGTAGGTTCTGAGAAATTTCGAAAAAACAAAGAAATAAAATTTTTTCAAATCAGGTTTTTTTGGAATAACTCTTAAACGGCTTTACCGATCAATTCCAAAATCTAATCAGCTTTTAACCTTAAAAATCGACGTTGGTCGCTACCAGTCCGGTCAAAATCGGTTAATTCGTTCGTGAGATATCGTGAACGAAAGAAAATAAAAAAAAAAGTGTTTTTTCTCAATTTCTCCGAAATTTTTCATCAGAAAATTTTTGTTGTCGATTATTTCAATGGACTCGAAAAACTGCATCGATTGCCGCAAATCGCATAAAAATCGGTTGATTCATTCGCGAGATATCGTGAACGAAAGAAAATAAAAAAAAGTGTTTTTCCTCAATTTCTCCGAAACTTTTCATCTGAAAAATTTTTGTTGTTGATTCTTTCAATGGACTTAAAAAACTGCATCGATTGCCGCAAATCGCATAAAAATCGGTTGATTCATTCAAAAGTTATGGCAGTTAAAAATTTCCAAAAATAGTGTTTATCAAACTTTCATTATACTTTTGTAATTAAACTTAGCGGGAAGTTACAGGGATGGCCTTTAGGGTCAATCGTTTTCCAATTTTTTTTTTATATCAATTACATTTTCAGTCATTTTAAACAAACAGCACTAAAATCGGCCCGGTAGAACTTCAGAAATAGGTATTAGCACGGTCACCAAACGTTCAACGGTTTACTGAATTATTATATAAGTAAGATGAAATAAAGTATAAAATAATGCTAAAAGATAAAATATTATTTTACTAATTAAATTCATTTAATTATCGTCAGATTTAATTTTAACAGTTTGGTAATTATTAGTTCTTCTCGTTAGTTCTGTTGAAATCAAAATTTATTTAAGAAGTTTTCGGAGGAATGCTCTGAAAAATAACTTTTCCTCAAATTTTAATGGACGCCATTTTGAATTGTTTTAAATTTGATATCATTTTTCATTTTTAGTTAAAATATCTTAAATTAACTTGATCAGTGGAGTTAGTTGTACGATCTTTTCAATGCAAAAATTGCACCTAAAATGAACTAATTATGTACTGAAAAGCACAAAGTTAATAAATAAATCTTTATTTCTAATAAATAACAAATAAATTGATGTTTTTGACTGTGAAAACACGGTATATTTATAGTGCTTGCTTTAATGTATATTTCGCCTTGGTTCGTGTTATGAAAACCAAATCCAGCCGGATCGAAATTTGTATTTAAAAGTTATTAAAAAAAATGAACAACAATAGATATTTGATTGGTTTCTATAGTAAGGTTCTATCAAATATTATTTTATTGAAAACAACAATGGATTTAAACAGTTTATTGGCATCACTATCACGGCAAACATTAGATCATCTAAATAACGAGTAAGGCCCGTCAAGAGATACCTATTTGTGAAGACATTCTCAAACCATTTTTAAAGTATCAGGTGGATCAAGCCAGAAGGGCATTGCGGGTCTCGAACTGCCAATCGCTTTAGACCCGTAGTGTTTCTTCACGCCATCTTCTAAATTTTCGTTTACAAAATTCAAGTGAATTAAATTTGTTGTATGGAAGGCACGAAGAGTATAAGAAGTTATAAGAAAATTATTAGTAATATAAATTTAAGTATAACAAATTTCCAGTACGGCGGGCAAGAGCTTAGCAAAATTTCCAGTACGGCGGGCAAGAGTGTCGGCGGTGGACGTAGAAGATTATACAGTTAAAAATTCTTGTGCTACGATGGCAGTTAAATTGGTGCCTCTAAATTTCTTGTAATGTTTCTACTAAATATAAATTGTTAGTAATAAGATTTGTTTTATTTTTTATTTTATATCTTATCTTCTAAAGCGAGAGATAATTGTCTGTCTGCTAAATGGATCTGGAATCTCCGTCTAAGGATTTTTGATTTTTTGATTTTATATGGGGCTTTTGGCCACGAGAAATCGATTGGAAATGGTCACCAGTCTGGGAAAATTCGTTTTCTACGTCTTTTTATTAAATTAAAAAGTGAAATTTGTCCATTTTAAACAATACAAAGCACAGCTGATGCAAATGTTTTCAATGTCATTACAATAATCATCTGTTTTCTTTTAAACGAAGCACAGCTGATGCAAATGTTTTCAATGCCATTACAATAATCATCTGTTTTCTTTTAAACTGTATTTTATTAGAGGTAAGCCTAATGTTGTATCTATTTATAGTTACCATGGCAACGAATACTTCTGCTAAATAAACATACCCTTTATTTAGTTGTTTAATGTTATAGGGCTAACCTAAACGATGTTCACGGAAATTTGCAATAATAGTTATTGACGTGAGCGAACTAGGCCCTGCTTATAATCGAGCTTTAGCTCGGTCTCCTGGTACTAATAGACAAAAGAGTAGTAGAAAATGGCGATGGCCATTACGTTAGTTCTGTAAAACCGTAGTACATTATTAGAGGTTATTGGTTGACAGAAAACAGCTGATGGGAGTAATGTCCTCCATTTATTACTTAAGTCCCTTAAAACTGTTTCAAGCGTCTAGGTTGTACTAAACAGATACTTGGTCTTCCTCCTCCCTAGCCCAAGAGCAGTTGGATGACCGCCGTTATGGTAATACAAACACCCTTGAAGTAACTTTAAGCGCTTGGTCTCTATTCCCAATACTTTCCTTCAATATGAAATCCTTACATCTCGACTCAATTCATCGATCTCTTTCTCTTCTGATCTACCAATCCTGACGTGATAAATCACTGCAGATGTTCTCTCAGTATGTATTTACTTCCATTGTTCCTGTTTTACCTTTAAGTAATTAGCATTTAAGATTTGTTAATGCTCATTCTTATTTTTACTATCTTTGTAAAAACGTTCTTTATTATAAATCTGATAGATCTTCCTCCATCTTCATCACATGGGTCAGCTAGTCTACCTATATATAAAAGCCAAATACCACTCCCTCACTGACTCATCACGAAATCTAAAAAACTACTGAACGGATTGGAACGAAATTTGGTATGTAGCTTACTTTAGGGCTATAAGTGCTCACTAAGAAAGGGTTAAACAAATTCGAAATCTTAGGGGGAGCGGGGTCAAAGTTACTAAATCACGAATTCTCCAAAACTACCAAACGGATTGGAACTAAATTTGGTATGTAGCTTTCTCTAGGGCCATAAAAGCTCACTAAAAAAGGGTTTAAAAAAAAATCGAAATTTATGGGGGTTTGGGGGATTATAGTTACTAAAACTTCCCATAACAATTACATAGTGTAATATATTTATTGATATATATTTTTTGTTAATTTAACTTTGATTCGTCTATCCGTGCAAAGCCGGTCGGGCCAGCTAGTATTTTTATATATTTCAAAAATGTATAAAAAATAATGAGCAGCCATATATGTAAATGGGGAAATGGATTGGGCAGCATGTTTTAATCAGGCAATTTCCATAGGTTAGCACACACCGATGATGGAAACGTCGTTAGTGACATATTCGTACGTCAAGGTTGTAAATGCACATTAACATCATACAAAGAAAATTATTTTTGTGCAATGGTTTTGTGTGTACGTGTGTTAAGGGAACAAGTGTTAGTATTTATTAATTTCACCACAGTGCTTATCGAATACCTAAAATTATACTTTTGAGTTAAGGCGGTAAAATTAATTAACGGTGAGGCTCTAACGGAAACACATGACTACGTGTTCCAATAACAGAATTATAATGATGACAATGGACATTTTAATATCCCTGAGAGATCTAGCTTTTGTTCAGTTTAACTTAAAAAATAAAAATATACGTATTGGACCCTCCCCACCCAAATGTGTAGTAACGTATCCTTAAAGAAACAAACAGATAAATGCGTAATCCTATATAAATAGGTGTTTATTTTTAGGACAGAACTCTAAAAATAAAAGCACTGTCTATATACAAAAATCCATTTTGGTCTATCCTACATGAGCAAGATGATTTAAAATCCCCTACATGCTACCAATTGCTTCACAGGTTCGATACTGAACGGAGTAATGCATTTTTAGTTCTGCGACCAATTTTAATCACCCCTTGCAACAAGAGTAGCTTGTACCGACAAAATGTTTTATACTAAAGTTTCAGATAATATTTAGAAGGTTCACAATGACTTTAAAATGATGTGAAACTGTTCGTACTAAGATTCGTTTTTAAGAGTTTGTTTAATTTTCCATCCATAACCTTTCCATCAAATTTTATTTATTATTATTTTTTTAAATAGCAAAATAAATTTTTGTTTTGTTTTAGACTTAAGTTTTAGTGTATATTTATCATCATCAATCATGCATATAGACCAAAAGTCATGCATAAAGGTCAAAAGTTTATGGGTTAAGTGAAAGTAGGGATAAAATGGTCCTAACTTCGACGAAAATAAATACCTTCAATAAAACCAAACCCATTGTAGGCCTTTATTTATTAAAAAAAAATCTGTGAACATATTTTTGTTCTTTAACCCTTATTTTTTCAACCCTTTTTTACTCTTAGGAATTATAATAACTCTAAACGGATGCAGTATTTTTAACGTTAAGGTGGTTATAGTATTTTTTTTAGTTCTCAAAAATCCCTCCTCATTTCTAACACCTTGAATCAGAATTTGCTAAATCTATCAAGATTTTCTATCTATATATTTCAGGTATCTGCCTTAAAGTAATTGGTACAAAACTACCTCATTTGGATATTTGAATATATATTAAATTTTGAGTTAACTAGGTGTTTTAGGTCAAGGGACGTGATACGAAAACTAGGTAGACGTTTTCTGAACCGCACTATGATAGGTGTGACTGCTTAGGTACACTCTTAGTAAGGGCAAATACGGCGATTGTTTCAATTATTACACCCAGACAGATAAAAGAGCACTGTAGCGACAAAATCACACTGATTTAAATAAAAACCCCGAACCACAAAACCAGGAACAAAAACAATAACTAAACAACTAAATTGTAAGTTATGTTTAATACGTTACCCTTATGTACATTTCGATGACATGTTCATCATCCTAAGAGGGTTTTTAACACTACTAAAGTATAAAGACAATATTATAGAGCTATGATAATATACCCGTCCTCCCCCCACTCCTCCCCATACAGGTTAATCCAAGACCGACCTGGTGGGGGAATGGGAGGAGCCACATTAAATCTACTACAGGTATCTACTAATAACAATAAAAACCAATTTAACAATAAATTATAAAACTATAAAATACAAAAAATAACAAACTGGTCTACTAAAAATATAAACAGTCAAACAGTAATACAAATAAAATATAAAAGAAAAATAATATAATAAAAAACTAATAGGCCTAATGAAATAAATAACAAACAAAAGAAATTATTAATAAAATAAAATTATATAACCTATAAAATCCAATACTAACAAATACAGATCTACAAAATATAAATAATATAGGCCTATGGTTTAAAAAATACAAATAACTGAAAGTTAAAAAATAAAATTAAAGTTAAGAAATATTACTAATAATAAATACAGTAGCCTACTATCTATTGCTAAAGGTTCCTATCCAGTCCTAAGTAAAGAAAACAATGACGAGTTAGGAAAAAGCCCTTTATCTGCATTAGCTCTGTAATATTGTCTGTATACTTTAGTAGTGTTACAACCCTCTGAGGATGATGACCATGTCATCGAATTGTACATAAGGAAACGTATTAAACATAACTTACAATTTAGTTGTTTAGTTATTGTTTTTGTTCCTGGTTTTGTGGTTCGG